>MJUU01028024.1:14493-27048 GCA_002080025.1 Modiolus philippinarum
TGCAGAATTTAAATTCACAGTAATTTCGGTATTTAGTTATTTGTTACCACTGGGTCGATGCCACTGCTGGTGGACTGTTAGTCCCCGAGGGTATTCACCAGCCCAGCAGTCAGTACTTCGGTGCTGACTCGAAAGCCGATTCTATTTGGAAACTTACAATATCTAATTTTTGTAAATTTTTTTGAAAACTAAGGAGTATCTCCCTCATGCAAAGCGCTGTCCCTAGCTGATTTTGGCTTACATTTAGATGATTTTGGTTATTTGTTCTCAGTTTTTAAACATCTTTGACTTTTTGGTCTTCCAAACGTTTAGATTTTATCTGCACTGAAGAGACATGAGTTGTCGAAATGCGCATATGCAGAATTTAAATTCACAGTAATTTCGGTATTTAGTTATTTGACTATGGTATCTTCTATACTTCTTAAACAAAGAAGGACATACTTACAAAATGTATCGTGTTCAAAAACATGAGAGGAGGCGAATTCAAACAAAATGAATGCGGTACTGGCTAAGTTTTTAGCCTATCAAATTTAAAGTGCGTGTTATCATTCATCAAAGCAAAAATGTACAATTCCATATCAATTAAACGAATAATTAGGTAACAATTCTTAAACAAACTGGGAAATAATTACAAATTGTCTCATGTTCACAAACTTGAGAGCAATTTGAATACAAACAACAGGAAGATGGTTTATGTAAAAAGATATTATCCAATCAAATAGAAAGTTTTTGTTTCTAATTTTTCGAGTGTTTCGTGAATCACTACATAATATAAATAGTGCAACCCGCACCAAAAAGTATCTAGGGATCCTGACTCAAACACATAATTTGGAAACGTCGAAAGGTAGGTAACTAATTTATATTAAGATTTGAAGTACAGGCGGAGACATCGGCAGTATGGCGCATTTCTATAGTTTAGAGTGTTGTCCAACATGTTCATGTTACATTGATTTTGTCTACTTAGGGAATATATATTAGCTCTGAAATGTTTTAGGGAATTTGTATAATCAATAGTAATTTTAGGAATATTTTATAAACATTGGTATTGTTAGGGATTATTCATAATCACTGACATTTTTGACCAGGGAGTATGCATTATCACTTACAGTCATTCCATCGAAGGAGATATTTGAGATGCTTGTTGAATTCAAATCACACTGGCTGTGATCAAACTGAAAATGTACAGGGGTTTAACTCATTATAATTTCTTAAAATTCATCTCAATCATTATTGTATTCGTTCCTTACTGTGTATTTGTGTTGCTGGAAGGAAAAATGTGATCTGGGCTTTTGGCGATTTTTAATAGTTTTTTTTTTATATAATTTTCTCTCTTTGTTGTTTTGATAGTAATATTTTAGTTCAAAGGTTATGATTTTCCATCACGTACACTTGCATTTGGTTTTATTTATGAAATAAATTAATTAATAATATTTGATATTCAAAATCATAAGTCAATTGTCTCTAAATCTAATTTTTAATTAGTAATATGTAAACTTTGATAATTAAGTGATTTTACATATTCCCGTATCAATTAAGAGAGTATTGGCAATCCTGACTTTCAAGAGATGGTATATCTTGCATTATAACAAGACATTGTGATTTCAATCCTTGCAGTGCAAACCGTCGATCCCAAGCCTAAGCTAGTGCTTTAAAAGATTTAAAACTTACTTTTTTTTCATTAGGCACATGATATAAAAATATATAAATTATATAATCCAAAGCTTGCTACAGCATCAACATACTTGGTTAGAGTAGAAATATGTATGTTCAGTTCGGAGTGTTTGGAGGATGGTAAGAATGATAAATGTATGTCATGAAATTGACAAATATACTTATTTTATTCCCATGCTTATTTTGTATGGTGTATCGTCGTTATATAACTGCATTCCTGTTAAAATCGGGATTATCAATGCTGATATATTGTGACGTACCCTTGTTTTATGTTTCTTGGTTACAGTACTCGGAGAATTCAACATGGTAATGTGAGTGGAATTTGATTGTAAAGTTAGCGCAAAATGATTGCAATTTGAGCGTAAAATGATCACAACAAGTGAGTGCAATCATTGATTGGCGAGTGCGATCATTTGAATGCAATCATTATCCAGTGATTGCACTCGAATGATCACTGTGTAACACTCAAATGATTGCAATCATTTGATCGCAATGAAACACTCAAATACTTGCAATCATATGATCGCACTGAAACAATCAAATGATTGCACTCATTTGATCGCATTGAAATACGCAAATGATTGCAATCATTTGATCGCACTGATACACTCAAAACTGAAACAATCAAATGATTGCACTCATATAACAGCATTTGGACATTTAACGTATTGCGTCCAGTGTCATTAATTATTTTAAAAGTATGAAAAAAAATAAAACGAAACCAGACAATGTTGCCGTAGATGTATTTGATGGAAAAATGAATTATTCACTCTTGTTCGACGAATGTACAATTAGATTAGAAGTTAATTGTGGAGTTCATTTACTATTTAATTTATATATCTTATTTTGTTTTCACGTTAAAATGTGTTTTTGGTATACTTTCATCCTTTATCGACAAGATTTAGACATATGGTCTCTATGGTGTAATCGGTATTTTATAAAGTTTCAAATGTGAATCTGGAACAATTATCCCAGGGATCGAATCTTCGCTCGCCAAAGATTACAATTCGTAGCCTTGGCTAGCGAAGATGAAGGACCGAAGTAGATACAAACCCATGAAAGGTTGACTAATTGATTGGCTAGAGTTTAACGTCCAGTCAGCAATTTTCCAGATATATCAGGACGAAAACAAGTTCAATTCGAAAAAATAATCTGAAAGAAAACATAACGAATAAAGGTGGTAGGGACAACCGGGGAAACGAGTTATGATTGGCACTGGCAAATTGGAGAGATGGGTAGGGACAGAAAAAATAGCCTGTTATACGGCCCTAAGAGGCTTACTCTTATTGGAATATATAGAAGGGATCTTTATCCTGCATGGAGCGTGGCTTTTCTCCACACATTTTGTCTACAATAGTTGGCGGAGGGGCTTTCCGTATTATGAGCCTGGCTACCCCGTCGCCAGCGACAGAGCTTTCCCGTATCCATCAACCGAGGTCGCCCCTTGCAGCTCTGTAGACGGAACCCCTGAGCCCTTGGCTCAGGTGCCGGGCCCTTGAAACATTATTTATCTACGTCTCGGAATAGACTGGACGAAACCAGGTTAGAGTTTTAATTTTGATTAAAGTAATATATAAATATATAACCAATATTTACAATTTAGAAATTGCCTGTACACATAATTCAATAATAAAAAACGTATTTTTTTTTTAATATGCAAAATAATGTCAATCATATCGGCGAAGTCTCTGTGCTTTTAATTTTAAGTTTAATATTTCAGCATTTTGTAATAATTACAGAAATATCCAATATGTGTCATTTATCTCAATTTATACTGATGAAATCCCCCACTGTGCATCCTGATCAATCCCGACAGGTAAATATATTGGAGTAAGATGTTTGTTAATTACAGCTGCAATAAATATGAGAGGTTCACATTTTTATTGATGTAGCCAGGTGAAGTGAGTTGTGGATTTCATATTACTTAAACATTTTATAAACATTTTACTTAATTTTGCTATATAAAAAGTTTATTGTTACTGGTTGTCCTATTTAAACAAAACAAAACAGAAAACAAAACAAAACAAAAACCATATTTCATAGTTTCCTAACTTTTAACAGTATTCCTTTCAAAAAAATGTGAGACATCTTTTCTCCTTGTTTAAAATATTGTTCACGATTCCATTCTTTTTATTTTACGTACAGAATCATTTTTAAAAGCCTGGCAATAATGACTGAAGTCTTTTTTAAATTTTTTTTTGCATTCAGGCATATATTTGTAACTGGGGTAGAATTTCGGCTTTGTTACCTGCAACTCCCGTCCAATCCGGATTCCAGGATATTGGAATAATTCGATAATTCTATATAAACAAAATGTTTATTTGTTCATGAAATTTATATTTACAAATAGCAGTAAAACATGGCGATGGCCAGTATATGTATTACATAACGGAAGTCTATGAGCCAAGTTTAGCGTCTGCTGAATTAAAATCCCAAAGTTTGACTGTCCTGGTTACCACTGAGTGCTGACGTTATTTATAGTTCCCATCGGTAATGAGCGCACTCAGGAAAAAGGGGGGGGGGGCAGCACGTCTAACCAAACAGGAAGTGTCCAAACAGGAATTTACGTGGCCATATTGGAGAGCAATACTTAACAAAATATAAATAATGCTAACCTTTAACCTAAGTTGTCCCATACAAAGAAAGTAAACAAAGTAACCATAGTCACATATCCATTGAACCATATCACAGTTGACCAGTTTTAAAATTCGGAAACTGATTTTATATGACGTATGTATCTCTCAACAATGTTCACAACTCAGTGCTCTGAAAGTTGAATTAAAAACATCTCTGTTATTAGAATTAGGATATTACATTGGAAGTGTCCTCAATATTGTACAGAAGAAAGGTGACAACAAAGTCCGAAACACAATAAGAGGGAAAGATCACAAAGGGAATCACAAATCGAAGAGAGCAAATACCCAAATACAGATCAAATTTGAATGATCGTCATATTCCCGACTTGGAACGGGCACTTTAAAGTAAAGTGGTGGGTTAAACCAGGTTTAACGTTGCATCAACCTACCGCTAATATAACGACTGTGGAATAGATATGCATGGGCAATTGTACAAAAAGCCACGCAAAAAGGCGTGGCATATGAATATCCGTGATAAATCAGTAATCAAATCAGTACAGCAATACTATGAAGGAATCTTAAATAAATCCGTCTTGAATAAAATAATTAACAATTAGAAACTGAGTATTTTTCAATCAGATTGGATATCTACCAATAAATTTCTTGAGAAAAGTTATCAATCTTGACTTTATAAAAAATAATTTTATTAAGCATTAAGGTAGTAGTAAACATATACAATGCACAAGTTTTAATGATTTACATTTAACATAAGAGGTAAAAAGTTCTACAACCGATTTTCTTGTGTGAAAAAGAAGGGGAAAAAACAATAATGAGGGGCTTGCATTGATGACTTAATTTCGTTCTACGCGATCAAAGATTTTTTTCAATCCGTGATAAATGCCAATGTTCATAGCGTGGTCTGAAAAGTTCTGATTTTCATTAACCGTGATTGTTGTTTATGGCTTGACCAAATTCCCTGTCTTCCCGTGGACAGGAATGGCACAAAACTCTAAGAATTAAAAGAAAAAAATAATAGGTAAGCGAAAATTTAACCTTAATTTTTTTTATTTCATAATATGAAACTACATACTAGTATATTATATTCACAAATAATTATTTAAATGAAGTTGTTTTCTCTTTGGACGCCCGTCATTAATGACGGGAGGTACTGTGATATACAAATCTCCGTCCGTTCCTCTGCCCATCTGTTTTCCTCTGTCCATACTTACATAACCTATGATTAATCCACTTCAAATTTTGCGTTATTATTGGATATAATGGTCGCAAACTCTGTAAACTTTTTGCGCTATTTCAATTTTTTATTCCACAGTTAAGGTATTTTATTTGTTAAAACTAAGGCAATTTTTACTACGTCGTGCTATAACTTGAGAACACCTTGACAAATTCACTTCAAACTTTCCATAGCTATTGATGATGATGATCGCATGATCTGTATAGTTGTTGGCGAAATTTCAATCGAAGAGTTACGGGACTTAGTTCGTCAAAATTAAGGCAATTTTCCTTAAACGTTACTTCAAACTTTGCATATTTTTTGTATATGAGAACCTGATGATCTGTACATTTTTGGATGTAATTTTGATTTTCCGTTTAAGAGTGATGGGACAGTATTCTAATCGAAATATGCGAGGAGTGTCATCTTATCATACAGTTCGTTTACAATGGTTGGCGACCAGTTTTTTTACCATATTGTGACCTTAGCTATCCCAGGCTAGCGATAGGGTATACCCGTTACACCACCTGAATCATAGACGAAGCCCCTGAACCCCTGTCTCAGGTACCAAGTTATGTGACGAATGTTAAATAACTCTAATTATTTCAATATTAGTTTTGTTGTCGAACTTCGTTTTTAGTTGTGTGTATTCCACGATCATTTTTAAGATGTTTTTGTATTGACAACATCCTTGATCTAACTACAAATGTAATCTAGTATAATGCCTCGAACTTTGAAAGATAACAGATACAACCTTAAATGTTTCGAAATTTCGCGAATCGAAAATAAATTTAAGACGAATGTGGTCAAATGAGCACAAAGTAACATACAAATGATCGCAAAGTTGCAATCAAATGATCGCAAAGTTACAATCAAATGATCACAGAGTTGCAATAAAATGATCGCAGAGTTGCAATCAAATGATCGCAAGGGAAATAATCATTTGATTGCAATCAAATGATCACAAAGGAAGCAATCGTGTGATTGCAATCAAAGTATTTCGGATAGTGTTGCAATCATTTGATCACAAAACGTCGATATTTTGATTGCAATCAAATGATCACAAAATATGATTGTCGAATGATTGTTAAGTGAGCGCAAAATGAGTGCAATCTGATTGCTGAATGATTGCAAATTCTGCCATGTTGAATTGTCCGGGTACTGTATCAACCCGGTTATTTGCTCGAGTACATGTATACAAATTATAGCTTGTGTTTATTTCATTGCAGGTTGGAACAAAATGCTAGCATTCATCTGTGTTGTTTTGGTTGTTGGGTCGTTTGGTGAGTTGATTTCTAATTACCTTTTATTCTATAACATTTGAAATGCCCTTTTACACTAAAACGAATATTTGAAAACACATGATTGAAATGGGCAAATTACGTAATCGTAACAAAAGTTGTTTGACTATCAACACCAAATTACCATATTGATAACTTGAAATTTTCGCTGCGTTCTACCATTCTATTTGTACTATCCAATCTCTGACAATGGTGATTTTTACCTATAATCAAACGACAAACCATGAACCATGTAATAAGTGGACTTATTAATCCTCTCGAACAATTGCTGTGTACTCATAAATGGCGACATGGCCGATTAAAGACGTTCAGAAGAATGACAATTCCATATTGCTATTTAATTCATGTATCAGTATGCTCTGTATATATTTCAGTTATGATGTACTTGTTCTTGAGAGAATCTCTCATATGGATACACTATCATACTTTCAAATTTTGGCGTTTTTTTTTGTAATTTTCAAATGTTTTTTCTGACCACCCGTTTATAGTGCCCACATCTCACTATTTTATAATGTCAAGTTTTCTTACAATCGGATTGATGAGTGCCCTGTGTTTGTCTATATGTTGTAATTGTCCACTAGTTAGGGACACTAGTGCTTTTGTCGGGCAACGGATGACAGTGATTGTAAGAACATTTTGCTAGTTAATGTTATGTTTGTTGACGCCCCGCATCGATGGATAATAGAAGCATGGATGTAGCGTTGTTCGGCATTTAGCAGTGATTTCCGCTCAAACCGGTGATAGGTGCGGTCTTGAACTTATTATGAGGTATGAGCAAAGCTCATTGTTGAAGGCCTAATGGTGACTTCAAGATGAAGAACAACAATAAAAGCGTTGTTCAATTGCTTGATTTTACTATGTATTTGTAGAGACTTTGTCTCATGTGCAGTTACTCCATATCCTTTCATTGTTCATTTCAAGTAAAGATAAGATGTTTGGCATATCAGTCCGTTCAGGTACATACAAGATGGTAGGACAATCAGTTCACTATGAGCCCTTCAGATTGTTTTTTCTTCGATTGTTTAGTATTCACATAGACACGAGCATCAACATAATAATATAATTTCGCTATTTGTGTTTGTTTTTAATGTTTGTGATCATCTTACTATGCGACAGTATGCATGCTATTTACAGATCATGTAATGACGCCGTCTTATTTAATTATATAAAAGGAAACGTATACCTTCCCCTTAGTCAATCATCGAAAAATAATTTGCTGCATGAAAACCAAAATTGAAACACATTTTAAGAGCCTCCGCATGGGGTATACCTCTACATGGATATCAATCAATAGACGCAAAAGATCCAGGTAGGCTAGCAATTATAATACTTATTATTACTTAATTATTTCAGTTGTACCAGACGCGGAAGCAGGATGCAGCCCACCATGTATTCAAAAATATTCATATGCAGTATGTTGTAATGGGATAAGGCCTGAAGAAAGAAGAGAAAAACGTTCCATAAATTTCAGTAAGTATTACTTATTCTATTATACACACAAATACATTTTTCCATTCTGTATTACGTACAAATGTACTTGTATTTATAAATGCTTTGCGGTTTGTATAACTTGTGAACACTTTTGACAGTTAACTAAAATTAAGTTTATCTCGAATACCCCACTAATCAAGGCAATGTATGCCTGTATTACAAACCTGTCTTACATTGCTTGTTTAGCTCATCTAATGTCTATTTGGAACTTCTTAGATGATAGCTTTCAAATGCAAATTTATGTCCGAATAAGGTTGGCTTAATATGTGGAACAGATGGGACATGAAATAAAGTACAGAGTCAGATGTTAAATTAAGACAAACCATAATATGTGGAACAGATGGAAGATGAAGATATGTACAGAGTCAGATGTTAAATTAAGACAAACCATTATATAGATTAGTAATAAACAGAACCAATTTGAATAATTGACTGGTACCAAAACATCTATATAATATAGGAGAATTATGCCAATATGACTTAGTTAAATTGAATTGATAAACGTAACATGTTTTATGTTGTAGACAATGTTTTTCCTTTAGTTTCAAATGTTAAGTTTACATCCGTATTCGCGGCCATCACGGGTTTATGATTGATATCAACATCATGCGTCAATTAAAACCATTGACTTATAGTTTACAGTTATAGTAAATCAGAAATGTCATTAACGATACTGTTTTGATATAAAAATGTAAAATTCTTAAAATATCTCTTTACAGAACACGGAGATGTTGATGGTTTCAAGTTCAAGGACTATTTCAAGTTTAAGAACTCACAGCAAAAGTAACTGAATTATCAACGTATATCCCCAGTTGCCTGTAACAACAGTAACTGAATTAACAACGTTTTCTGAATTATACTCCCAGCTGCCTGTTACAAAAGTTATATTCATTTTCGTATCTGTTGATTTCTAAATGATGATTTCCGAAATTCACATTCACCATTTTATCTACAAGGCAATGAACTAATGGTGTAGGTTTAAAATCTACTTGTATTCACTTTAACAAGAAACAAAATAATACCTACGTATACCTTTGTTGTTTAATCCACACATTTTACATTTGACAATTTCATTGACATTACTTGTATGTTTGCATATCAATATATACAGACAAATAAAACGCAAAGATGACTACCAAAACAATTCATTATATGACAAACTTTACCTAGACAAGGACCAGTTAAATGATCGGTCCCTTTTTTCTATATTAAGGCATGGATTGACCCGGCAGTCCCTCCCACCTTGATTCTTTCTTTTTCCCTTTCAGGTTAATGTTTGAATTGATTATTACTTGATCTCGTCCTGATATAGCTGAAACACTGCTTGTGTTGAAGTTAAATTCGAACTACATAATTAGTCTTTTCCAGCTCCTTCAGTCGAGGTTCCTCTCCATCGAATACTGGTTCCCGTCCCTTAGTTTTGGGTTCACGAACCCATGTCCACACCGTATAACCAAGCCGATCGAAATTCTAGACTTACACAAAAATAAAAAAAAACCAATGGATGTATATATACGAGGAAAACAAAGAACTATAGAAGATACACAGAGCAAAGAACAATACAAATATTTATTATACAAAGCATAAAATTATAAAGTGTCCTATGCTATTCCTGCAACACATGCCAAATTAATTTTGACAATTGAAATAAAAAAAAATGATAATGTGCAATTCGTGTGACCTTCTATATCTAAATAGAATTGTCATGTCAAAAATATAAGTGGCTCGCATAGATGATATGTGAAGTAGAAGATAACAGAACCACCCCCCCCCCCACAATGTCAAATCCCTCCAACCAAACAACAACATGCACTTAACCAAGATATCCAACAACACACAAAAGCTAGACAAAAGACAAGCATTAAGAACTTATAGGAAATCTGGATAGCCGGATTTGTCACATTTCTTAACAATAATTAATAGAACTTGCTAAGTTGCTCGACATCAGCTAACAGTTGCTCACAGTAGAATTATCACTGTCCCCAGTATGGTCAGCATTGTTTTTGCTTCATAGTGATGACGGTTAAATGACCCCTTGCCAGGTCAGTTTGTCGGCTTAATTTTACCCCCGCAAATGAAGTTTAGGGCTATATACGTTTCACCCTATCTGACTGTCTGTCTGTCCGTTCGTCTGTTCATATTTCTTGTCAGCACAATTCTGATTTTGATGAAACACTACACAGTTGCAGTACACAATTTGTAGATGAGGATGAAGGAATTTGTTTGCTGTTAAATTTTGGAAGGGGAGATAATTTTGTTTTCGAATAGAGGATATTCCTTGTCAGGACAACTGCTCGAAGACGGCTCGTTGGAATTTGCTGAAACACTACACAGTTCAAGTACACCACATGCAAATGTCCATGGAGGAATGTGGTTGCTGTTTAAATTTTGGAAGGGAAGTTAATTTTACTTTTTTTTTCAAAAATAGGGTGTTCCTAGATGGCTCATTGATTTTTGATGAAGCCCTTCAAATTTGTAGTACACCACCTGTAAATATGCATAAAGGAATATGGCTGCTGTTCAAAATTTGAAAGGGGAGAGAATTTTTCTTTTAAAAAGGGTGTCCATTTTTGTTGTCAGTGGAACTCCATCTTAGCAGCTTATTGGATCTGAATGAAACTCTTCAATGTTGTATAACACCTGTAGGTATACAGATTGTCTGTTTCTGTAAATATACGTAAAGGGAAAGAGGAGCGGAAGTGTCACTTTCTGGGCCATTAGGCCACATAACCTCTAGTTGCTTTGATCTTAAGATTCCTTGTGTTTGATTTGAATGTGGTTTTACTTACACAGGGAATCGTTTGAAAAAACAGATATAGTAGGGTGTTTCTACATTCGCCGTTTCTTTGCTATGAAAATTTGATATGCATTAAAACGCCTTTTACAAACATTGCAACTCTGCATGGAGTCGATGTGCAATGCTATAACTGACATGGCAAAAGTTAATGCAGAATTGGCCCATTGATTATAATGAAACGTGTTACATTGCTATCCAAATGACTGAAGACTGGTTTCTATGGCATGTGGTGAATAAGTTTAATTTTCTCTTACCTGGTCCGTTGTGAAGTTTTTTTTAACATATCTTTCCACTAGTTTCTATTGTATTGTATTGCCACTGTTCGAGTACACCCTTACGCAAAAAAAAAAAACAACCACAATTTATAATTTCATCAGATTACAGGATATAAATACACATCTTTAACATCTATAACAGATAGGTAAATGATAAAAAATACAAACAAAGAGAGAATTATTTTAGGGAAATGATTAAAAAAAACAAAGAGAAAATTATTTTAATTTTATTGTACAAAATGACGCAATACTGAAAGAAATGCAGAATCATACATAGATACTGAAACGTCCTGACGGTATTCTACAGAATAATAAAGATGCACATTTACTTTAGACTGAACTAAATTTTATTAACTATTTAGGAATAAAATAATACAAAAATACAGTTTACAACCGATGGAAATGGATTAACTAGATTAATTAACTTTACTTCATAATAGTTGAAAATTACTTATATAAGATATTCAAAATTGATTTTGTTTAGAAATGTAAAATAGTCCGAACCCATTCGAACGAAACAAGTTCAACTTGATCGTATCACTTTCTGTGGAAGGCCAGGTGCCAAAGAAACCAGGGAGTGATCAATAGACAACAAATCAAAGGGCGTTGGTTAAACCAGACAAAACAACCGACAAGCAGACACACCAACATATATGAACATCAAAACTAAAAACAAGAACAAAAAATCATGAATAACACGGACCCCTGAAAAAAAGAACTAAAAAACAACAAAAAGGGGTACATCCAGGCGCTCCGGAATAGTGAGCAATATCTGCCACTAATTAGTCACCCGCCGTGTTAAACATGGGTAAAATCTGGGATCATGTCAAATTCGGTGAGAGGCAAACTACACCTAAGGGAAAATATCCAATTTCATTTTGGATATCGATTTTCCATAACGATCAGCAAACTCATGGTGGCGACCAAAAAACTTCTGTGGTGACGTCTTCAATCTGGCTACATTGAATCCCTGATTCAGCAGTTTATTGGTCAGTTGGACAGCTCTGTCTAGAAAATCGCTGTATTTATAACAGGCTACGTCATACGTATGTTACTGCTGAGGAAGGCAAAATTGACGACAGGAAAGTTGCAGTCGTCACGTTTGTAAAAAAGTTTAGTCTGTAGTTTACCACTAGAATCAATTTCCAGGTGAAGGTCTAGATAGCAAGCTAATTTCGGCGAATCGGTGGTATCCTTTATTTCCAGCTCTTTT
>MJUU01028027.1:0-15699 GCA_002080025.1 Modiolus philippinarum
TATTTTCTTACATCTATTCGTCAAATCAAATCGTAGCCGCGAGGTTTCATCAAAGTCGTTTGATAACGTTGATATAATAAAAAAGTAGCATAGGTTTGATCCTTGGCCCGGGAATTATTTTTCTTTATGAAACTTGAACTTCATCTAATATTTAGGTGAAACATAACAGAAGTTAAGCAAACGACGTATGAGTGATTATGCATAAAAATTAATGGGATAGACGAAATTAATTCGAGGTAAATAATTCGTGGTAAGTAAATAATTTGAGGTAAATTATCACTTAAAGTGCTTCAAAATCGAGAGAATCAAAGGAAAGACAAAAGGGAGATGTAATAGTATTTACAAGGCATTTAAAAGAATTAAAGTGTTTTGAATAACAAAAAATGCTCATAATAGGTCTTGAATTCTGATCAAAATTTAATAAGAATTGAAATTTAATAATATAGAGCATTTTTCATGTTTGGTTAAACACTATTCCGAGTTATGATGCAAATACAATGTAAATGATTACGACATCAAGCCGTACTTACTTAATACAACTGCAATTATAAGTGACAATTTGCCCCGATTAAGGTATTATGACAAAAAGATAATTTATAACAAGAGGTTCAATAAGCCTTTTACAACCATTTATTTAAAAAAAATCATGCATTAATTTTACATTGAAGGTCAGTGCCAAAATGCAAATACAAAATTATATACATTTAACAACGACTTTAAGGGAAGCAGTTGTGAATAGCAGCAAAATAAAGAATCAATAAAGCGTTCTTAATATATAAGCCAAAAACTCAACAAAAACAAGCCGAAAGTTACATTTTGCTCCGACATTTCCTAAAACATATAAAACACAAAAACAAAGTGAAAACTCCTTTAATAATTATAATAACTTAGTGAAGGCTCTTATTTGAGAGCTGGAAGCAATATGAACGAATGGGAAATTACGATGGAAAGCAATTAACTTGTGATTGATTGATTGATTGATATGGGGTTTAACGTCACTTTCAGCAATAATTCAGGTATCTCATGACGGTCAGTTTTAGTGGTGAAGGAAGCCGGAGTGCCCGGAGAGAACCACCGACCTTGGGCAGGTAATTGACATACCTTATCACTTACGATTGTTAGTCGAGTGCAACCTTTTTTGTAATGTACAAAGCGGGGCGCGAACTCACAACGCAGTGGTGATAGATAGGTAGTAGAACTACCTTAACCACTCGGCCACCCAGGCCCCAATAAACTTGTGAAGCGCAATTCTAATAAGGGCTGGACAATAACATTTAAATTCAATTCACAAGGACAATAGATTTAATTTTGTTGTGTTGGCAAAATGGTTATATACACTACATGAACGACATTTGCAAAATGAGACATGGAATTTAGACTCATATGCTAGAGGTGTAAGAATTTTACCACTCAGAGACGGAAAGATTAATATTTGGTGTAAAACCATCGTGTTATTAAGTCACGATTTTTTGTGTATAAAAGTTTTTATTGAGAACTTACATTTATGATGGGTTTTGTGTGTCCAACTAGCTACCAGATTACCAACCAGATCTGGAATATTCAGAAACCCCAAGTGCCCGAATTAAATATTACAATGACACGTAAAAGAGTATGGATTTTTATTTAGTGTAATATAACCCCATTCAATATGTTCCTATAAAGATATCAAATTACTGAAGTTATTTTTTATACATTTTTAGGAATTCAAACAGTGCAATGTTTCATTAAACATACCTGAAAAATTTAATCTAACTATTACTTCTGTTCTATGTAGTGAAAAGTGCATTTTCAAAAGTATAATATCCTTTTTCAATTATCTGTAATCTCTAACCTGTTTATGTAAAATCGACCATCCTGGTGTTCATAAAATGTAATCATTTCCCAATTAGGGACCAACCATTTAACTTGAAGGGGGGCTATGGTTTTTCTCTAAAAAAATATTTTGGATCTGATTTTTTGTGAAAAAAATATTTTGGCTGCCAAAATGATGAAAAAAAATTTTCTAAATGAGGCTTTCTGCCCCAAAAAATAATGTTAATTTTGAAAAAAAATATTTTGTTGATACGCGTGCAAAAAATAAATAATTTGTTTCGCGCGAAGCGCGAAAAAAATTTTCTGTCCAGAAAAAATACCATAACCCCCCCTTAAGGTTAAATGGTTGGTCCCTTAGGTTACAATGAGGAACATCGGTCAGCTATCTCTATGTACCTTGTTAAAATGGAGATAATTTCCAACTAGCATAACAAAAGCTTCTTTTAATGTTGAAATAAAAATTATCTCCACTTTGACCATACATAACTAACAGGTACAGGTACAGGGATACAACTCACCTAGTATGTTCTTCATTGTTTCCTAATAGGGAACTGATTACATTTTTGGGACACCAGGATGGTCGTTTGTGCTGTACTTATTATGTAACACCAAACGAAGTCGCGATGACAAGTTGTTATTCTAAGTTTCTTCTGATTATTCGTTTGGCTTTTCCTCTTTCTTATTTTTTTCTTTTTTCAATGATTTTTTTTCGGAATGGTTTTCGGAGTGGCTGAATGAAATGATTTAAAACTTTGCACACAGTTAGAGCACCATCTGAAGTTATATGTTGTGCTTTTGAAATTTTCAAAATGGCCGCCATTTCCAAGTAGGCCACAAAAATAAGTCAAGGTTATTCGATTTAAATGAGAATTGATTTCTATGTAGATTTTGAGGCTGCTAATCAGATGGAATCATCGAATTGGTTGTCTGCAGGTGGCATCGGATAGTGATCCTAAATGCGAATCTAGTTTGTTGTTACGATTTATCGAGTTAGTTAATTCCATAAAAAGCATTTACCTAAAGGTAACTTTAAATAAGTTACATACTACAATTCCCCATGAACAACTGAAATCACGGCTGAAAGATTTAATTCATAGATGTTTCTCCCGCAAGAACGGCGAACAAAGATATAAGTACATTGTTATAGGCAGAGAACAAGCATACTTTGTGAAATACGACTCAGAACCACAGAAAAATATACAGAGGAAGAAGTGATTAAAATGTTGGAGTTTCAGATCGACAATATATTTGTCCAGTTTTTTCAACAGACTATCGGAATTCCAATAGGCACAAACTGTGCACCTCTTCTAGCCGATCTATTTCTCCACTCATATGAAGCCGAATTTATCGAAGGGCTTCTTCAAAATAAAGATAAAGAACTGGCCCAGTCCTTTAATTTCAGCTTCTGTTATATAGATGATATTTTATCACTAAACAATCCTCGCTTTGGTGATTATCTTCATCTTATCTATCTCAAAGAGCTAGAAATTAAGGATACTACAGATACTTCCACATCAGCCTCGTTCCTTGACCTTCATCTTGAAATTGATAAAAGAGGTACACAACAAACTAGGCTATACGACAAACGCGATGACTTCACTTTTCCAATAGTCAACTTCCCCTTTCTTCGTAGCAAAATTCCAAAAGCACCAGCATACGGAGTTAACATCTCCCAACTCATTCGCTACTCAAGGGCCTGTGGTCGATACAGTGACTACCTTGATATAGCTCGGTTGCTTACAAATAGGCTACTTTAGCAAGGGTATGTTGCCCATAACTTGAGGTCATCACTACAGAAGTTTTACGGTCGACATCACGATCTTGTGGACCGCTATGAGAAATCTGTTTCCCAGATGACAACAGATCTTTCTCTTTGCCACTAAAGTTTGATTTTCCTCTGCCGGATTTGACTTTACTACCGGTGTTAACATGTTCAACACGGCGGGTGTCTTATAAGAAGCAGGAGATGCTTACTCTACCGGTGCACTTGATCTCACCCATGGTTTTTATTGGGTCCGTGTTGTTCATTTTTGTATATGTGCGTGTCTTCATTTTCTTTTCTGTGCCGTGCTCATGTTATGTCTTCGTTTCTTCGTTTTTCCGACGTTGCCATTGTCCTTGGATTGTTCTTTTCAGACTGACGGTTCGATTCTCACTTACTTTACAGAAAATTAAGACCTAACATATATCTATAATTGGGAGTCATAAATGGGCCAATTTACAAAGAAATTGTTACAGAATTGCTGATTGGTGGCCACACAAACAAGAAAATTTTACCAAACGATTAGGAGTTTCCCACATATTTTGAAAGGAGTAATGAGAATAACGCCAATTTTTACAATTTGAAGATGCTGCACGCCATTTGGTAAATCTCTGTGTCCAGAAAGTCAACCCAAACTTAACAATGTCTTCACAGTTGTATTAACCCTTCTGTCTAAGTCTCTAATTCAATGTTGTAATTTGCGTTCTGTATTTTATCAGATATTTGAAGTTATTGATATTTTGAAAAGGCTTTATCATAAAAAAAATATCTTGTATTTTACTGCATATGAGCACGGAGATATTAGGTTATTTTAATCCTTTTTACCCGTTAATTATTAAAAATATTTTAGGTGTACATGTCTGCTGGGGAGTCTTTTCTGGTACAGTATTGTATATAATTTTCTGATTTTCAACTAAAGTTTTAAATATTTCATGCAGTCAATCTTAACGCCCCATCAGTATCATGCAAAAGATTTATAACCACGTGTGTAAAACACACCAATATGAATAGGGTGTTTTGCTTTGTATTTTATATGAGGTGTGTATTTCAATTTAAAAAAGCTAATTACAAGAAGTGAAAAGGGTCGTAAAACATGTTGCATTGTATCTTTTTTTATTCATATCACCCCGTCTTTGACAAGAGGTTTTCTGGTAAACCGTTGTCCGTCCGTCAATTCGCTTTGATCGTATTTAAAAAACTTAGTTGAATTTTCGGTAACCGGAAGAAAGCTCTAGAAAGCTCTCTTGTTTTTTTTTTTTTTTTTTTTTTTTTTTGTCGGCAGATATTTCGTTCCAAAGTTATCGGATTATGAATATCCCAAAAGTACATGAAATAGAATTTTCCGTCCACACGTCGTGCTCTAACTGGAGAACGCTATGGTAAATTTTCTTTAAACTTTGCAGGATTGTGAAGTACCATAAAAACTTTCTATCTTTTTTTCTTTCATCAGAGATTTTTCCTTGATAGGATAATGGAACCTCGGATTTCCGAAAAAAGAGTAAGTAAATTTAATCTTTATTAGTGAATTTTTTTTATTATTTTATTTTACGACATCTTTCCCCTTAACCCTATATATTTTTATCCCTCCAGTTCAAATGAATTGATTGATACATATCAGAAGTCCCCTCATTTAAATAATGTTATATTACCTTGAAAACGGTTGACGTCCCCAACAACTTAGCCATATAAATTTTGATTATACATGACAAGAGGGATCGATTGACCCATACTAGAAGTGCACTGGGATGGTGCCTCACGCCTCGTTGCAAGAGTGGTATATTATCTTGTAAACGGTTGTGGTCCCCACTCCTTAAAATACATATATTTTGATTCCTCGTGACAAGAGGAATTGATTGCTCTATACCAGAAGTCCACTGGGGTGATGGCTTGTCCCCTTATTTAAAGAATGATATATTACCCTTGCATAACGGTTGAGATCCCAAGCCCTAAACTATATATTTTTTATTAATTATGACAAGAGAAACAAGAACTAGATTTGCAGCATTTGCCTTCCAGTGCATCTATAAGATGTGATCACTGATATTTACACACGATTAAGAATTCTAAAATCAATCTCTTGTCAAACAACTTGAAAAGTTACCCTCCATTGGTGATAGACTTTCTACAATAGAGGACAGATTTACAGGCAGGGATCATGAGATGATTAGTATTAAGCAAGATATATTTTAATAATAAAATTTCGGGAACTGAAAGAAATTTCGGGTACTGAAAGAAATTGTTCAGATTTAAATAACAGACCCCTTGATATTGCCCGAGAGAAGGTGAAATGTATAGAGAGAACGTATCATAGACATACAAAAACAGTCCATGAGAAAAAATTTACCATTCAGCGGTATTGGAGAGGATGCAAGCGAAAAGGTAAGGGGTGCTGATAATGCGAATACCGAGAACCTATTCCATAAATTCATAAAAGAAAAGCTTAAAGGATTCTGTCAAGTTTCACGTCGTCCACCGGTTGAAACCGCGAAACGATGGTAGACCTAGAACCATTGTCGCCAAATTCGAAAGTCAAAAGGATCGTGATGAGATTCTGAAAGCAGCACTAACGAATCTTAGAGACACTCCTTATAGCATTTACGAACAACTTTCGGTAGAAATTGTTTAAAGGCGGAAGAAACTCTTGCCGATTTTCAAGCGAGAGGAGAGATTGGGTCGAAATCATTTTAAACTTTAGAGAGATAAACTTTTTATCAATGGTCGTCAAGTTTTTGCGAGTGATGTCACAGACAATGAGTATCGACCACAGGAGATGCATACAGGCTCGGCATACTCACGAAACAATGATGGTCCCGAGTCATTATTAGACAAACACTTTGGTACTCATCGGCGTTGGTCGAATCTGGCTGGCCAATGGGACAAGCTTACAAGAGGACAGTTCAAATATCAAAATAAACTTAAAATATCTTGTTTAAATGTATGTGGTATTCAAAATAAACTTTTATATCCAAAATTTGTTGAAACCATTAAATTGTATGATATTTTTATTTGTGTAGAAACAAGAACTGATCGATATTTGATGTATTAAATCTTCCTATTGATATTTTTGAATTGTGATATAAATACACTGGAATCAACTATGTATGATTATAGAAACATCATATCAAATGTTATTATTGTACAACATACTTTTAGATAGATCAACAAAAGATCACATAGTAAGATGTAATAATTATGGTTAGAAACTCATAAATTTTGCAGAAATAGTTATATGTATACTGCTAATGATTGATGTGTTGATGATGCTGGCATAGGAGAAATTACATGCAAAGAGTCTAGTGTTGTAGATTAGTTATTATGCGACTCAGAGTTACTTCCCTTGGTGGAGGAATCATGACCGTTTTCTGACGTACATTGCAGATTACATATGACCTTGTCCATAGTATTTCAGTTTTCAAACAATGTATTAAGGTTAGAAACCACCAATTCATTTCTTAAACATTTTCAATTGAATTTCTCCATATTCAAATCTGATTGGACAATTTATCTTAAGTTAAACCTTCATGAAACCAAATATTTTTCGAAAGGTGCATATCTCGTTAACATCATATCAATATTTCAGCATACCTTTAAAGCTTTCCAAGAGCATTCCAAAGGTGTTGAAAACCTTATCATTTAATATACATGATTACAACCAACTCATTACGTATTTATTGTATACCGGAAAAACTCTATGATAAGTTTTCAAAGGATCATTCTAGTCGATTAGCCTTCGTCTCAAAAGAGCCTGACACATCGATGTTCAAACGGGTGTATCATTTATTTCATTCCGACATTTATTTTTAAAGGTGCAAAATTTAGATTCTAAAAGAGCTGTTTTCTTATATGTTCTGAGCTCTGATTTAGCTGAATTGGTGGTTTGACACCTTAACAGACACAATTGTCGAAGCGGTTCAGTGGGTCGCTGATAAACACAGTGAATTTATTGAAAGCTTTAATTAAGAAATAAAACATGGCCGCCATACTATATTGTTATTATAACATGGGCTTGAGTTGTTTTTTCAAATATTTTATCCCGAGCGTTAGCGAGGGGTAAAATATGCAAAAACAACGAAAGCCCATGTTATAATGACAATATAGTATTTGGCGGGTATGATTTATTTCGATTCTAATATGGAAATTTCACCCATTTTATACCCGAAGCGAGCAGCGACTATCTAATGGTTCCGTAACATTTTGATTTTGATAAACAAACTCGCTGACAAAAAAACTTTCCACAAGTACAATAAAAACTTACTTTTGTTTGATTTAATTGGTATTTTAACTGCAGAAAATGCCTCAAGTCCTTTTAATCTCCATTCAAACTTTCCAACCAACGCTGCTGACGAACCGGACATTACGATTTTCTTTGTGACGTCACAAGTAGGAAAATTAAAGTTTGTCCCGAACATTGCCTTTTCAAGTAGAAAAAAAATTCCATAATGAATTTCGGAAACAAATTTAATTAAAAATTTGTTGTTGGATGGTAGATTTTGACAGTTAAAATAAAAAATAGATTCAAAATATACAACAGAAACTATGCATCTTTTGCGCATGTGCTAAGAGTGTTATACTGGTATTATAACATGACTCTATTTACAAAGCTAATACAGGAAGCCATATTAGAATAGCGAATAATTACTCGAGTGATTATCGCTTGAACTCAACTCTGTATATTGACGATAGCAGTGTAAATTTGCAGAACGATTTGGAGGAATTTCTTTACACGTTAAATGTAATATTTACAGACGGCGCTGGGGATATTTTTGGCAATGAAATATGTAAGAAAAGTCGTGTGGTTAATGTCAACCAGCAACCATTTTAATGAAAATTGTCGACAGAGATACAGAAACCTTTTCAAGAAGCGAAATGTAAACATGATATTCTTATAACGGACGCTGCCCGTAAATAATTGTATCTCAACGGCAAACATTATAGAATATTTTACAAAAGGCCATAGAGTAAATGAACATGAGACCATAACACATATGCTAATTCCAACCGCAATAAATTTTATTAAGCTGAATGGTCATTTCGGAAACGAATTCCTCATCAGCAGCACTAGAACACAAACATAGGAAGTCCACAATTTCAAAAAATGTTTATAATGCATAAAACCAAACGAAATCCGAATGATCAGTTATATCAAAAATATTATAGTTCAAATTGAGAATACCTTACGCGATTCCGTTGATAGCGATTCGCGTGATATTTGGATAATTTCAATAAAAATAATGATACCTCTCCCAAAGTTTCAATAGATTCTTTGTATGATTTTTCAAGAATCTAAACGAGGATCCACAGCCTGACGTCGATTTTGATTTACCGCATTGTAATAATGATTTAGATAACGACATACTAAATGGCGAAATAACCGCTGACGAAATCGTTAAGGCTGTTAGTCGGAAAAACGGAAAGGCCACTGGGTGTGATGATGCAGCAAACAAATATCTGGAGTCAACATCAGTGTTTTTATTACCAATTTTTGTTAAACTTTTCAATATTATTCTGGAATCGGGAATTATTCCACAAGTTTTGCATATTCTGCACATGCGCATTTTGACAACTTATGTCTCATCAGTGCAGATAAAACTAAAACATTTGGAAGTCCATTAACCGAAAAACATGTAAAAGTTGATAAGAGAACAAATTTCCAAAAGGATCTAAACAGAAAGGCCAAATTCATCTAATGACAGAGCTATACATGAGGGAGATACTCCTCAGTTTTAAGCGAAATTTTATTCAATTTAGATATTGCAAGTTTCAATAAAGTCGGTTTTCGGGTCAACACCGAAGTACTGACTACTGGGTTGATGAATACCCTCGGGGACTAACAGTATCTCGTGAGAAGCAACATTTTTGCACTCTCGGTAGTTATTTTGTTAAATATTCTAAACGTTCGGCAAGCTATGCGTTTAATATTTTGAAAATTTAACTAACTCTAGTGTAGAAATGTCGTTTCTCACTCGATGCAGTTGTGGATTCTATATATCCTATACTTTCACATCAGTATCACATGAATGAACTTTAAAATAGTCTTTGAATGGGTGACGCTCATATTTTTCCCTTGATTCATGCTTTTAATATGAGAACTTAAAAAATCATGTTTTCCTATTTTTACTGCCCTTTTGGTTTCGTTTTTTTCTCGTACATACCATTCCTGTATTAGAGGCTGTTATGCAGACGTTTTTAGCTTTTATTCAATTATACTTTATGTTTTGACCAGCATTACTATTTTCAACATGATCTGCCATCTCTTATGTAACAAGCATATCATTATAAAAAGTCAAAATGCACCCTTGCAATGTGTACATTCTAAATCAATATGATCTGAAAAACAATATTGAGGAGTGAATAGTGGTTCAAAATTTTAGCTTTTTCCCGGATTAAACTTCTACAAAGATGCTTGGGAAACTACGGGTAATTGACGTGTTGTGATCATTTCCTGTGCTTAGTTGCTGGCAATTTTGGTAAATGTGGGACCTGCCTAACTTTTTATTAAGGAAACCATCCAAAGAATCTATGGCGTATTTTAGCTAACATTAATCTTGTGCTTTCATATGAGAAGGTATTGAAATGAAGTTTGATTGAACAAAAAAAATTCGAGAGCACCGCATTTATTTTCATGCATAAGCACGGAAAGGATATATGGAGTAAATGCAAATGTGACAAAGTGGTAAAACCAAACAACGATACAACGCTTTTATCGTT
Source organism: Modiolus philippinarum (assembly GCA_002080025.1). NCBI lineage: Eukaryota > Metazoa > Mollusca > Bivalvia > Mytilida > Modiolidae > Modiolus > Modiolus philippinarum. The sequence goes on from MJUU01028027.1 coordinate 10,283, forward strand.
GTTCGTCATATTGAAGCCACCATGAGACTTTCAAGAATAAGCTTTATTCATGCCTCAAAGTTAGTTTCTGATGGCCCAAACATCTGTTTGAGATGAACCCATACCTAATATTACCAATGGGAACGGGATCGCCAACAAACATAAAATTAAATTCCAAAGTGTTTTATAACCTTTATTAACAGAAACCAGCAAGAAGCTATAATTAACCACAGGGCACTCGTCGAGTCAGTTGCAAGAGAATACTCTGCAAAGTAAAACTTTGAGATATTGGCACTATAAACAGGTGGTCAGAACATTATTTGTAATTTCAGTTGCCATAATTAAAAAATATGATAGCGTATCCACATGAGAAGTTTTCTTAAGAACAAGTGCACAATAACTGAAATATATAAAGGGCATTCATCTCACACAATGCAAAATGTTTATAGGAAAGTCCACAAACATAATATACTTAAAAAAAGCAAACCAAAGCATGAGAAGGAACAAAGTAAAAAAATAAAAGAAAACAAAAACAAAGAAAAAATGCCTAAAGAAAAATAAAATTAAAAAACAAAAACAAAAACAACAACAAAAGGGCCAAGAACATAATTTTTAAATCTTTCGAACATCCATAAAACAGAACCAAAGTTACTAACTTAAATTATTTGCCCACGGACATCTTATAACACATTCGTCACATGCGATCCGTAAATTTTATTGGTTTCACAGAAATGGCAAGGGGTATCAAAATCTTACTACTCGCCGAGCATGTGCATGGTAATTTTTTTACAAAGAGTCTAAAATTTCAATAATATGGAAAACCATTATCAAAAATTTATCTGACAGAATTAATCATTACCAAAAAATTGGAGACCAGACATCGATTTCAAGCCATGGAATGAAGCCTCAATATTTTTAGTTGGAAAGTACTTTGATTTCATATCCTTGATAATGCAACGGGAAATAATGAGAAATAATTTACTTTCAGGTAAATCTATATTTCAAGTGAATAAAATATATTTTCAAAATCAGAAACTTGTAAGTAAGGTATGTCAGTTACCTATCGAAGGTCGGAGGTTCTCTCCGGGTTCTCCGGCTCCCTCCGGAGCTAAAACTGTCACGATATAGCTGAAATACTGCTGAAAGTGGCGTAAACCCAATACAAAGAAACAGAGCCAAAAAAATTTGTGCATTTTTATTGTGGATCAAATTTTCCACTTTTCGTGCATGTAACTAAATCCACTGATTATACGCACAATCCAAGAACAATGGCAACATTGGAAACGCCAAGAAACAAAGACATAATGTAAGAAGGGCACAGAAGAGAAAAATAAAGACACACATACACAGATAATTAACTACCACCTAAGAAAAACCATGAATGAGATCAGGTGCAATGTGGAGTAAGCGTCTCCTGCTTCTTAAAAGACTCGCGCCGTGTTGAACATGTCAATTCCGTTACTTAAGTCAAATTCAGAAGAGGAAAAAAACTTCAGCTGTTAAGGGAAAGATCACAACACGTCCATTAAGTTCTGTATTTTAATTTTGAAGAAGCCCTTTTTAATGATACTGGCAAATATGCGTGAAGAAACAGATCGGCTAAAAGAGGAACACAATTTGTGCCCATTGGAATTCCAATAGCACCGTGTACAACCGTTATCGCGAGGGAGTAGCTCTGCGACATGAGGGAGCAGATTTTTTGCAGGAGGGAGTAGAATTCCCCGGCAATTTTTCCATAACAGCAGTTAAGTATGCTTCAGAAGTTTTCAAAGCGCGCATTTACTTATAAATCATATATGCCTCGAAACCTCTCATATATTCTGCTTGTTGGTTGTGTTATAAGAAATCCAGCAGATGATTCCGTTATCTCAAACATCTCGGATTTTACAGACGATTGGTGCGAAAATCTGTACAGCGAAGAAAACCATCATCTAGTCATGTTTATTGGTGTACATCGATAAATTGTCATCAAAGCGATCCATTTAAATCCTCACATTTATCTTCAAAGATCATGAAAAATTATTAAGTTACATATCACACACGTGAATAGGGTAACACTAGAGAAAGCAAATCAAAATTTTAGAGCAGCACGAGGGAATCGCTTTAATTGTTTTTTTTTCTGATAACATTGTACATATTCTCACTGACAACCTCAGAGGTTCGGGGTTTGAAACTTTATTGAATGTGAAATATTACTAATACATAGATGACATTTTGTCACTAAATAGCACTCACTTTGGTGATTTTATTTATCGTATCTATCAAAAAGAGCTCAAAATCAAGGATACTACAGACACTACCATATTGGCCTCATTCCTTGACCTTAATCTTGAAATTGACAACAGAGGTAGACTACAAACTAAGCTGTATGACAAACGCAATGACTTCATTTTTCCAATAGTCAACTTCTCTTTCCTTTTTAACAACATTCCAACGGCGCCAGCATACGGGGTTTATATCTCTCAGCTCATCAAGGGTCAGTGTTAGATACAGTGACTTCCTTTTGATATAGCCCTGTTGCTCACAAATAGGCTCCCACAACAAGGGTATATTACCCATAACTTTAAGTCATCACTGCAGAAGTTTTACGGTCGACACCACAATCTTTTGGACCGCTTTGTATTATATGTTTCCATTGGCGGATCCAAGGCAGGAGGGGGGTTCCGGGTGTTGGAACCCCCTTTTTAGACCATCATGCATTTTTAAAGAATTTCCTGATTTTTTACTAATAAATACCCCCAAAAATGTAGTGCCGATCGGCAAAATTTCCTTTTGCTTCTAATTGGAACCGTCATTTCAAATGGCATGGATCTGCGCCCAAGATGATTACACATCTTTCCCTTTAACAGCTTAAGATGACTGTTTTTCCTGTACTGGATTTGACTTTACCGGAATCGACATGCTCAACACGCCGGGTGTCTTATAAGAAGCAGGATCCAGGATGTGCTTACTCTTTCGGTGCACCTGATCTCATTCATGGTTTTAAATTCGGTCCGTGTTGTTCATCCATGTTTATTTTCTGTGCCGTGCTTGATTGGGTGCTGTTTTTGTATTTTGGCGTTTCCGATATTGCCTTTGTATTTGGATTGTTTTTTTAATGACGGCTCGGTTCTTACTTTCTACATAACATATAGTTTTTATTTTTCAGTTTTATAGTAGTCTTGATATAGAGGAAGAACATTTTGATTCAACCGCCATCATGAACTATGCTTATGCTTGTTTCGTGTAAAAGTATTTTTTTATTTCATTCTCTTTTTTTGATTCGTTACGTTAGTAGTTACTCTCTTATTTCCATGAAATTGCGATTTCAAATGATTTCAAATTTCGCATTGAATGTCGGAGCACCAAAAAGTGCAATAATAGACCATTTCAAAGTTCAGTTTAGAATTTTAGACTGAACACTTGTGGAAATATCCTGTCTTCCTATTCCCTATAGTAGTGGGCACGAAAAAAAAAGGAATATTTCAGAAAATAAATTTATTTGTCAGAAAATCAAACTTATCACTATGACCTGTGTTTTTATAATGGGGTTTTACATAAAGATATGCTGCAATTAAATGAGGCAGACACACATATTTCTTTAAAGTAAATTAAGAGAAGTTGCGCAAACAAGAATATGACTTGCGGATCCATGGAAGGCCCAAACATCATGGTACAGAGTAACTTGTTGAGTTTGGAATGATATTGCTTGTAATTAAGGCTGTTTTATGTCTTTGGTACTGGTCTGTTGTAAAAAAGAAGCACTCATTTCCAAAAATATCGAAATAGGAAGCTAACTTCCTACATGTATTTCGATATTTTTGGAAATGAGTACTTCTTTTTTTACTACTTTTGGACTATGGCTTTCCATATTATTTGGTTTTAATGCTGCTGATGAGAGGTTACTCCTTGAAACACGTGTACAGCATAACGAAATTTACTGTTTTTGCAACTTCGGTATTTTTTGTATTATGAACTACATGTATTAAAGTGAATATATGACGGTAACTGTAATGATATGAGCGATTTCCTCGTGCTGCTCTGACATTATGATTCATCTCGTGTTACCCTGTACACGTATTTTACATGTAATTTATCATGTAATTTTTTCATGACCGTGGAAGATAAATGTGATTTTTTAAAGGATCATATCATGATGACAATCTATCGATATACACCCGTAAACATGATTGATTGATGGTTTTCTTCTCTGTACAAGGTCATAAATCAGTTTTTCATACCAATCGTCTGTAAAAGTCCGAGGTGTTTGAGAAAATGGAATAATCTAATGGAATTTTCATAACACAATCAACAATCGGAATAACTGAGAGGTTTCGTGGCATATATGATTTATAAGTAAAAGTGCGCTTAAAAAACTTGTCAAGCGTACTTTTCTGCTGTTATGAAAAATTGCCGGGAAATTCTACTCCCTCCGCGAAAAAATCTATTCCCTCATGCCGTGGAGCTACTCCCTCGATCGCGATGTAACGGTTGTACGGTTGTGAATAGTCTGTTGAAAAACAAGTACTAGTATTCAAAACTGGACAAATATGTTGTCGATCAGAAACATTTTAATCTCTTCTTCACATAAAAAGTGTAGGAAATCTGTCAAGTCCAGGATGTAATTCGGTGAATGTGATGAATATATTGAATGGAAGCCAACGCAGACCGCGTAGCCATGGACACAGGCATTACACTGCCCCGCGTCTGCACGACATTTCAATAAATGGTCTCCTTCCATTTATGACCATTCCACTAGGTATTCATCACATTCGTACCAAATTGTATTCTTTGCCCCTTTCAAAGCTTCATTCTTTCTACAAAACATGTTTAGCATCATCAGTGACCGATTGGCATTCCCTGGAATATAAATTAACAGCAATCGTTTTAGATATATCAAACCATAGACTTTTCAAACCTGTCCGCGAATCAGCCAACGAACCTGATAACCGGACATTTCTCAAAGTTCAATTCGCCAATAAAGGCTTGGACGCCATAAATCTCGCTAACATTCTACATAGCAAAACAGTAACATCTAACATTCCACCTTACTTCAAAGATCAATCTGTTCCACTTATTTCGTATTCCTACACTAAACCCATTGCAACTTCCATTTTCAATTACAAACGGGTATTGCGTGACTTCGAAATCGACGACTTCAAAGCCAAACCACCTGATTGCGCTTGCTCCACTTCCCCCTTCAATTACAGTCCGGCTGGACACGTGATAACCGGTGACCTAAATATTATAGACAATATCAAACTAAGAGAGGTTTTTTCAAAAGGTCCCAAATTCCGTGAACCCCAGCATATCAACTGGAAGTACAATTTCAAAATTTTGATGGATGCAGTTGAGGACTATGCGAGGAAGTGGGCAAAGAAAGAGAAAGAAGATGTCGAGACGCTGTCCGACTGGATCAGGTCCATTAAGTCGTTAATTGTGAATCGTATTCGGCGTTT
>MJUU01028027.1:16435-29318 GCA_002080025.1 Modiolus philippinarum
TGAAATTAAAGAGACTACCGATACACCTACTTCAGCTTCGTATTTAGATCTTTTAATTTACATTGACGAAAAGGGACGTTTGAAATCTAAGCTGTATGACAAACGTGATGATTTTAACTTCCCAATTGTGAACTTTCCCTTTCTGAGCAGCAATACACCTGCCTCTCCAGCCTATGGAGTGTACATTTCACAGTTGATTCGTTACTGTCGGGCATGCAGTTTATACAGTGACTTTTTAGTTAGAGCAAAAACACTGTCCCAAAAGCTGCTTAGTCAGGGATTTGTTCAGCCTTTGTTACTTTCATCCCTTCAGAAATTCTATGGCCGTCACCATGACATTATTGACAGATATGACGTGTCTGTGTCCCAAATGAAAACGGACATTTTCAGCTAAATTTCACGTCTTCACGGATTTGACATAACCGGATTTGACTCAACCCCGGATTGACTCACTGATAGTGTGACGGGTGCCGCTAGCGGAGCAGGACATGCTTACCCTTCCGGAGCACCTGATGTCACTCCCGGTTTTCATGGGAGTTCACACTATGAGTGCCTTAGTTCTTAATGTTATCTTTTTATTTCCGTGCATTGTAGCTGTCTCACGTCCTTGTTTTGTCTTTGTTTTTATCTGTTACCGTTTCTGTCATGTCTTTGGACTTCGATTTTTGTAGTCATCGCTTCCCTTGTTCCTTCGGTATTCTACTGCCGTTGTTTCTTCCTCTTTATATTTTTTCTTACATTCTGAGTCGTATTTCACAAAGTGTGTAATATCTCTGCTTTTTAAAATGTACTTGTATCTTCGTTCACTGTTATTCTGGTGAAACATCTATGAATGAAATTTTTAGCAAAAATTGAATTTGTTCATGGGGAATAAATATAGTATGAAGTGTGGAGTGTCAAAAGTTTTAATGCGATGAATTGTTGTGTTTATGAACATTTGTGTTATTTTGGTACCAAGTGCAAAGACGGGAGATCAGTATCTCTTTCTTGCAATGCTCTGTCCTTAGCAGATTTTGGATTTCCAATTAAATTGTTTAATTATCTTTTTTTCTATCAGCTTTGATGATATCTTCAGCAGTTGGTATTCCTACATGTAAAGTTTCGATTTAATCTGCACTGAAGAAGTTGTCGAAAAGGTTATCTACAGAATAGAAAAAAGAATGGAAACGGGGAATGTGTCAAAGAGACAACAACCCAAAGAGGAGTAATAACAACTCAAAGCCACCATAAGATCTTCAATGAACGGTGAGGAGACAACGACCCAAAGGGGAGTAATACCAACTCAAAGCCACCATAAGATCTTCAATGAACGGTGAGGAGACAACGACCCAAAGGGGAGTAATAACAACTCAAAGCCACCATAAGATCTTCAATGAACGGTGAGAAAACCCAACAACCAATGATAGGTCGGAGTCGGCCCCTGAATAAAGAGAAATCAAGTTCAGCGAAATAAACATCATCCTAGACTCCTATAAACATAAAGTGAACTAACTAGAAAACAGACAAGACACACAAAGGCTAAAAAAATTTCCTGACTTAGGACAGGCGCAAACCTGCTGCGGCGGGGTTAAACTAGTTTTATTGGGCCGAACATTCCCCCTACAGCCAATGTGATAAATCAAAAAACAATCTACAGAAGCGAACTTTACAGTATATTGATTTTTAATCATTGATAAAAAAAATGAGTTGTGCGCGTAAATGAAATGGTTTGTATAGTAAACATCATTTTAATAGAAATAAGGATATATTTATGTTTGACTTAAGTTTCTAAAGTAAAACACATCACAATTAAAGCGATTTATTAAGAAAATCACTCACTAACTTTTGAAATATATACACATTTTTATGAATGTTTGACAGAAGGGCTGTAATATGTAAAACTACAATATTTCTAAAAGACAAGAATTATTGGGTTCAAATCCCAACATATAAATGGTGAAAAGGGGAAAAAAATTAATAAAAAAGGAATGATTTGCTTTTAATTCAGTTAACTGCCTTTTCAAACGTTTTAACGCGAAAAGGAATATTCCTGAGTTGGTATCAAAACAATTATAATTAGACCTGCAATTGCTAGCAATTATAGCTGATGTTGCTCATTGCAGCCAATTAAAAAATTCCATCTTGTTTGTGGTGTCAAAATCTACGTCGAAATAAATGTCGTTGAAATCGAACAAAGTTTAAATTTTTGACTTATTTTGGTGGCCATCTTGGATTTGGCGGCAATTTTGATTTTTCTTCTCACATAAATGCCTACTTCTTGTTTTCTGTGATCTCATTTGGGCTATGTCTTTGAACTTCGATTTTTTAAATACAACTCCCTTGTTCCTTCGGTATTCTACTTCTTACTGAACATTTATATAAATAACGAAATACCGATGTTACTGTTAATCTTGTTTCTGCATATGCGTATTTCGATATCTGCTTTTTCTTCAATGCAGATAAAATTAAAACATTATAAAAGTATGATCAATGTCTGCAAAGCAATTTCTTAGATATTGAATAAAAGTTATATTTTACGAGATATCGCTTCCATTTGGAATTTGGTTTTGCATAAATTCTTTGTTATGATCACATACAATATGATCTTTTTCAGCAAATCAGTTTGAGATGTATTGAATCCTCACTTTTTTTTAAATTATAACGTGATATGAAATTAGTCTTGGAAATCGTAGTTATTTTGAAAATTTTGTAAATTGTTTTCTTGAATGCAATCCTCCAGATACTGATCCAACTTTATATTTTATATGTTTTCAGTTTTCGTCGGAGTTCACACTATGAGTGCCTTAGTTCTTAATGTCGTCTTTGCATTTCCGTGCATTGTGGCTGTCTCATGTCTTCGTTTTGTCTTTGTTTTTCTCTGTCGCCGGTTTTGCCATGTCTTCAATTTTTGTAATCATCACTTCGTTTGTTCCTTCTGTATTCTACTGCCGTTGTTTTATTCTATCGAGGCAATATTTAGAAAATCTGGTCAAAAACAGGCGAATAAAGAAGCAAACATAATTATCAATAATAATAATAATAGAGGCGCGGGGAAAAACAATATTCCGTACCGACTATGTCTGGGGCGACATTATAAATTGAAGAGATAAAAAATAGAAATCTTTCTCTGACACAGTGAAGTAACAAAGAAAATCTAGTCTATTATTTATTTTTTATTTTATTCTCAATTACAGGTTAGCATAAATAATCATCATGCATTGAAAAAGTCGTAACTTTGTAGCTTCAAGCACAATCATGTCGCATGAAAGAACAAAAAATACGGTTTGCTTTGTACATTTTTTTTGTTTTTTTTTCAACTTCATATGATCGCGAATCAAGACTTTACTTTTAAATTGATGCATTTTGTTTTCTCGGATATTACATATTCAACATAATAAATTGAAATGCAAACAAAATAACAAGATGATTCATGTTCTACGACCTTCAAATTTAGATAATTCAGATAAATCGCCGGCAAAAAGGTATGAATAAATCCCGAATTTATTATCGATTTAATTAAACCAACTACGACTTAGCAACTGACATTAAGTTGGCAATTTAAATTACGCCGTGCTCGAATAGATCATTCCAACCCTTTCGGCACCTCATAGCTCCAGCATCTTGTTTCTACACTTCTAGTTTTTTTTAATTATGGCGTGTATTTTTTTTTTTTTTTCTTTTTAATTAATTTTATCTTGGACAAGTTGTCCCATTTAATTTCCCGTTAAATCGTTTTTGGATCAATGTAAGCTGTGCACCTATGCAATATTTCATAAGTTAACGAAAATATAAGTTATCGTAAGGAGTGGCAAAAACCCATTTAACCCTTCTAGACATAAATTTTACACAGTCAACCAGGTTTCTATGTTGTGACCATAGTGACAAAATGTTGTTCGAATAAGCTAATAGTTTTGTAAACAATATCTAAAAAATGTTTTTTCAGAAAAGTTGTTTCAGAATTCAGAAAAGATCATCAATGTCCCTCATAACACTTGACTACAACTTGAAGTCAATTATTTCCCAAATTATTTTTGTTTTGGATAGCCAAGACTAAAAGTAAAATTCATCAAAGATAAGTGAAATTTGCTTGTCCTGCTTCATAATGTCCAACAAAACAGATTTAACACTATCAAAGCTTTTTTCTAATGCCGATACCAAGTCCTTCTGCCCAGGGTGCCTATCATCGTTTACGTTTGCCCTTTCTTTCATTTGTGTTTTTCTTGCGGAAGTTTATGGTTTGACTGAAACAGATGATAGAAAGTTTCGGTCATGTAGGTGTTTCCTGTTTACTCTTTTTTAATGGACTATCTTGGACTTACTCTTGAACCTACTTGAGCAAAGCATATTGTTGAAGGCCTTATTGAAACTTCATGATGATGAGTTGTTTCATTGCTTGGCTTAGAGACATTGTCTTGTGTGCATTTATATTCTTTTGTCCTTCATTAGAATGGATTGATGATACATTTTGATTACCCTTTTGATTGACAGAAAGCAGATACACATCCATTCATAGTATAAAAAAACTAAAATAGTTTTCTATCTTTCATAAAAAAAGTGTGCTTGGAGGGGTCAAATCCCATAATATATTGTACATGTATAAGGGTCTGAATAACCAAAATATCTAAATCTAAAGTGAGATTTTGGCATGATACATATCTAAACATATATTGTAAACATACATATTGTAAATATTTATTATGAAAATCGTAGGCAGTGGATTAAAAAAAACTGCTAAAACACTACAAATAACATTTTTAACATTTTTAGAGCTTAAATTGTAGAGGAGTATCCAAAAGATACAAAAGATTAATATATTAGTCAGTAACATTGATTTTTCCTATGGGCTCAAAATTCTAACGTAGAGATCAAAATGTGTATATCCCAAATGAAGATGGATATCTTTCAATAGATCAAGATTTAATTCTTGATTGACAAAATATGAATTCGAAATTACACCTGGACTTTTCACTTACATTGTGACGGATGTAACAAATGAAGTAGGTCATGCTCACTTTTCACCTGATGATAACCCTGGTTTTCAGCGGCGGGTTCAGACTGTTAGAGCTTTAATTTTCTGTGTTGTCTTATACCTATCATACTTTATATTTGTTTTGACTTCGTCGATAATAATTGTGCTATAGATGTTTCTTTGTAATAGTCTGAATACTGAAGCGTTTAACAGATGTTTGTCAAACCTTTGTATTTGTACTTTTTGAGGGTTAGAAGAGTAATACGTACTACGGATCTTAATCATGTTTTGTTTGTCTTAGTTTTAGAAAATGACGTTAACCAATCAGCTTATAAACAGACATTTCAACACCATATATTGTAAGCAGCTTATGGCGGGTGTCACATGTGGAGCAGGTCATGCTTACAATGCCAGGACACTCCTGTTTTTGAAGGGATCACACTGTAAATGCTTTATTTTTGTGGCGTTTGTATTGTGTTCTGTTTGTTTCTTCTTCGTCAATTGTATTCTTTGTCTGTGATCCTTATATTTCAATGTCTTCTGGATTTATGATTTTTTATGTTGCTTCGGTATTCATTTAGAAATATATATTATGCAGATTGTTAAGTTGTTTTCATATATGTTTTAACTATTTTTTATGTTTGGTAAAAAGTGCCTTTTCTAATGTCGTGGCAATGAAATCCTATTTCCCCTCATTGTCTTCTCAATTTATGATTGTGGTCTAGATGCTATGTTTATAGATTTTGTACAAGAATTTAAGCAAGGAATGACTTCTCTTCCCTTTTCAGCTATTTTTTCTAAAGCATCCGAAACTTTGTACACCATATAGGTTGAATCGGCGTCATTAGAACCACCCACTAGGACAAAAGCCACCATTCCCCTTACCGAATAATCACCGATGCATATTATGCATCCACTGTCGCCTTCGGATGCGAAATTTTTAGTATCAATCTCTAGAAAAATCATTCTATTATTGTTCACAAACCCTCTGCATTTTCCTATCTGTAGATAAGGTTTCTTGGCTCCCCATTTGTATACGCGTCTATGAAGAATTTCGGAAATATCGCCTCTAAAAATATCACCGTTAATAAAACTGCCTTTGGTGGTTTTCAAACCAAATGTGCATGTAATTTCTTTGTCAGGAAATACTTTTACCAACGAAAAATCTATCCAGTTTTCATCGGACTTGCTTTGCGGTAAGTTTGGATGACATGTTAAAACACTGACTCCTAGTTTGCTATTATCTTCTGGTAAATATGCAATAGCGTCCTGGCCAATTACATGTGCACATGTTGTAAAAAAGTATGTTCCGTTGTTGTCGTGTAGAAACATACCTAATGATCCATAGCCTTTCGGTCCTTGTCCGGAGTCTTTTGTTATATTAATTCTACTTCCTTGCTCAATTTTTGAAAAGAGGGTAACATTCCTACGACGATGCTCAATTTTGAATTTAAACTGTGTTGTATCTACATGCCTCTCTAAATAAGCTAAGACCATCTTTTTGTCATTTTCATTGGACTCTTTTAGATATATACAGATAATGCCATTGATGTAACCAAATCCAGATACTTTTTGATGACTGCAAAGAAATGTACATGTAAATAACAGCTCCTACTTATGAAATGTGGTGTAACATTACAACAGATAAAGGGGAGGTTTGGGTACCTTTAAACCAGTTTAACCCTACCGCTGGCTTTTCCTGTTTCATGACGAAACAGACATTCTCTATATGTTCGTCACTAGCTCTTTTTACTTCGGAAAAACTTTTGGTTCTTTATTCATATTCTTGACTTTGTTGTCGTTTCCCATATCTGTTTACCTAAAGCGCAATTGATGTGACAGATCTTCGATATGCCCAAACTGTGCACTTATTTTTGCGTTACATTGATTATCTTGAGATCTGATAATTATCAATTATATGTCATATATCAGTAACTTCGGTATTCTATTATTTATTACCAGTGGGCTGATGGCAATGTCATATTTTGATTCATAAACCTGAAAATATAATGATTAGAACAGCGTACTTCCATGACAAAAAATTCTGTAAGTTGCCTTAAGTAGAAAACGGCATATGACTAATGCACAATACAACAGGGACCTTAAAAATAATAACTAACAAAATACCGAAGTTACCGTTAATTAATTTTCTGCGCATATGCAGAATTTAAATTCAAAGTAACTTCGGTATTTAGTCATTTCTGCCCATGCGCATTTCGACAACTTATGTCTCATCAGTACAGATAAAACCAAAACGTTTGGAAATCCATTAACCGAAAATGTGTAAAAGCTGATAGAGAACAAATAACCAAAAGGGTTTGAATAGAAAAGCCAAAATTCAGCTCAGGACGGAGCTATGCATGAGAGAGATACTACTTAGTTTTAAACAAAATTTAGTAAAATTTAGACATTGCAAGTTTCAATAAATCGGTTTATGGTTCAACACCGAAGTACTGACTACTGTGTTGGTGTATACCTTTGGGGACTAACATTCAACCGGCAGAGGCTTCGGCCCAGTGGTAATAAATTACAAATTACCGATGTTAAATTTATTTATACATTTTGGAAAACATCAAAATTATTCATTAGATTGTTTTATATGAAATGTACTATGTAAAGTATAATGATAATTGCTGTGTATGGTAATATATTCAATAAACCTGAATAAATAATGAAATATAAAAGTTATTATGAATTTAGTTTCTACAGATGGCCATTTCGACAACTTATGTCGCTCAGTTAAGATCAAGCAAAAATATTAGGAAGCCCTTAAACCTTAACATGCAGAAATTAAATACCACAGAAACGATCCAGCCGTGCAGTGTAATATTATGCTAACAATACATGTTCTTCCAAAAGTCAAATCCGGAGCGATCCAGCTATTAGATTGACGGGTCAAAGAGGTCAAACGGGGTAAAAATGGCGTCCTTGTATATTTGGGCAAATTACTAAATACCGAAGTTACTGTAAATTTTAATTCTGTATATGCGCACTTCGACAACTTATGTCTCTTCAGTGCGGATAAAATCTAAATGTTTGGAAGACCATAAACTCAAAGATGTTTAAAACTGATAGAGAGCAAATAACCAATATGATCTAAATAGCTAAGGACAGAGCTTTGCATACGGGAGATACTCCTTAGTTTTCAACAAAATTTACAAAAATTTAGATATTGTCAGTTTCAGGTAATAAATTATTCTTTCACCATATGAAAAGTGTCTTTGATTAGATAATAGCTGAATATGTCATAAATTTTACCCAAGGCAGGACATTTCCATAATATTTTTTTTAGGTCAAGAAAATAAATATGAGAATTCCTCGATTATGTATTTCGGTATTTAGTTATTTATGCTAAACTGACGTCGGAAACCAGCTTCCAGTAGGTTTGGGGTAAGATGTCGACAATAACACAAACATTCAAAAGTGGAATATCGTCAATTGAAAATGTTGAAAATCCCCCACATAATGTACTGTCCAGTAAAGGGTTTTTGATAACTTTTTCAATTTTTGAAGGTCTTCCTGATATTCAAATGCTTTTAGTTTTCGGCATTGGAAGAACTCATCATTGGACTTACCAAAAATATACAAATATGACCTAAAACTATGGTAATGGGATTCATATCTCAATAAAAATAAAGAGCCACGTTGCTCGTTAATCGTAAATCGAAGAACATTAGAAACACCTGCCATGCATCATTACAGAGCTGTAAATTGAAGCAATTAAGTATTCTCGATCCTGGCTAATCTAACAGGACTTTGGAACTTTTTACACATTATAATCCTCAATACTTTTGAAAATCATAGACCTCATGTGACATAGGATTTATGATGCAGTGATATAACAAAAAACTTGTGCCTGACTGTGAATTAAATTTGGTAGCTTTTTGTGATTTAAAATCATGTTTTATATTCAACTTATATCAAAATATAATTCATTGAAATTCTTCAAATATTTCTGAAATTCAAACCTAAGTTAAACTTTTTCTCCATTGCAAAAAGGTGAAGACAGTGTCGACGCGATGTACACACGCCAACCTAACCATCCGCCTGCTCTTTTCACTAAAACATAGGTCTAGTGCGAACAAAGATTCACAGACATTTGGAGCAATAGGTTACAAGCTCCATAAAAAATTGTGTTCATGTGCTTTGTTGCTGAATATAGATTACACAACAAGATCCGGTTCAATACCATATTTATCCACTAGAGATATTTTAATTGCAAGGCTTGCCGATCGTTTCCCCTTATGATAAAGGCTTAACAACGAGAATTGTATTCCAAATATATTTGACGAGACATAGCGCGGGGAAATATTAAAAATATGTTGAATATGAAAATTTTAAAACCGGTCAGAACCAGTTAAAACTTCACATATCGTTAGAGAAATATACATTCCATACCTTTCAGAAACAATTTTCCATCTGTGAACCATGTTGCCAACAGAGATATTTTTACATTCTTCTTCTAAGACCGAGCAAAGAGTTTCAAAATTCATGCATTGCGTCTCCACTATGTCAGTCACTGCTTTGATAAATTGCGTCATCAAATCTTCTGAAAATGCTCTGAAACATCTTTGAACATTTGTGTTTATGTATTTTCTTTTCAACAGGACGTAGCGTTTAAAAAGAGTTGATTTAGTATGCTTGGACTTAGGACTTTGGTGGAAAACAAAATACTCCTTAACTCGCCTATTCTCCGAACACTTCCCTGGTTTAAATGGTATATTAGGGTCTTTCTTATCCTCAAAATGTTTTTGCAACCTTTTAACAACGATCTGCCTGGACATTTTCATCACTTCAAATAAATAATTGAAATGAAACATTCTTAAAATTCTATAATAATTGTTTGTTGCATTCTTACTTAACATCAAATTTTTGTTTGGTCGTTTAACAGTCTTTTGTATGTAAGGATACCCAGTTTTAGAGATGCTTTCTGCGAATCTACAAACGAAACGCTTCCGATTTTTTTCTAATATGAAACGGTAATAGCGTAATTCAGCGATTTTGTCTTTAACTGTTTGAATGATTTTATAGAAGTAATCAAGAGTGCTGTAAAGTATGCAATGACCGATTCGTACTGGAATTTGCTTGTCCTCGTGCAAGAAAATATTACAGTAGGTCCTGTTAGGATTAATATTCCCGTGGAGTTTTGTTTGGATCTCCTGGCTTAAAACGTCAAGATCATCTTTGTCGTATTTTTCAGAACATTTTGACTGTTGTACAACATAAATTACATCTTGTAATTTTACAAGTCGCTCTTTATGCAATTCCAACAAGCGTAAATCCTGAAAAGAAAATGTAAATTTTGAAAATGAAAGGCTATATCTATAGTTTTACCTCACTCAAGGTTTCTATTCACATCAAAATAGATAAAACCGAAGTGTGGTGTTTTGCTTTAGTCAACGAAGAAATAAACCATGACTATTTAGCCTTGGATTCAGTCATCCTTAAAATATGCACATACTTTGACGAAAATTATGTTAGGTTGCTTATTGTGCATGTATGTTTACTCTCTGTAATAAACTTAACATATGCAACACCTAAATGTTTATGTATTAACAGAAAAATATAGTTGTAAATGAGGTACTCCAACGGAAAAATTGAATGTTCACATTCAATGAATATAACGGTGCAAAGGGATGGTTTTCTGCTTCAATAATAAGAAATTAAACTTTTAATCTAAAAAAATAGATTAAGGATAAATTAACATCATAAATA
Organism: Modiolus philippinarum; assembly: GCA_002080025.1. Taxonomy (NCBI): domain Eukaryota; kingdom Metazoa; phylum Mollusca; class Bivalvia; order Mytilida; family Modiolidae; genus Modiolus; species Modiolus philippinarum. The sequence continues at coordinate 27,099 of MJUU01028027.1, forward strand.
AATTATTATTTGTCCACTTCCGATATTTTTGTTTTTCTTCGCATTTACTATTTCCATTCAGAGCTTAGGAAAAACTGGTATGAATTTGTGCAATGAAAATTGATAAATCATCAAACTTGGCCCACAAATTTCTTCGTTGGAGTAATTTCATGTCAATCGACATATATGGTAAGGGAGATAACTGTGTTTGCACTGATCCATGTAAATTAATTGAATTCGTTAGCATTTAGCATGAACAATATTTCAATATTTCATATTTTTATCCCACAGCAAATAAATATCCATTTTTTATAAACACCCCACATCCACTAGATTATATCGACTGAACAACTTCATTCATTTTAAATTATCTCCATTGGTATAAAGAATTTTTTAAGGGGAAAATTCTTTTGGAATAATTTTCAAATGGAGATACACGAAGCATTTTAACTCGAATTAATTTATCTGAAATAAACTTTAACTGACTGAAAGAATATAAAATATTGATATATGTTAAAAAAAATTATCCCGACATCCTGCAATTTAAATTAAATCTTCGATGTTTGTTAATTGTAATTATGCAAACATCGATTAAAATATATTACACGAGTTATCGATCTGTAGTTATTTGTATCTATGGTCCTACTTTTAAAAAATGTACTTATGATTGTGCCATGGAAACAACGCCAGAAACTTATTTTTGGAGAAAAAAAACAAGATGAAGAACAACAATAAAAGCGTTGTTTCATTGCTTAACCATGTACACATGTATTTGTTGAGACTTTGTCTTATTTGCATTTACTCCATATCCCCTCATTGTTAATTTTAGATATAAATACTGAATTTTGAGAAAAATCATGCATTATGCTGTTATGTTTACAATGCAGCAGTATGTATAACGAGGATTATTAGAGGAACCCCTGCCCAATTTATTTTAGAAGAGATCTTAAGGATGTTCGCTGGTCAATTTTTAAATAACAAGGATTTCAACTTAATGTGATTTTTTGTTAAAAAATTGATAAAAAAGTAATGTAAGCCAAAAAAAATGGTAGGTTACCGATGTAATTTTTGAGATACAAATGTTTCAAAAAAATGGCGGGAAACCGAACTCCTTTGCATTGATCATAGGTTAAACATGAGAAATGTTTTTCCAACAATGAATGTGATAACATAACACCAACTAAATGAAATTTTATAAGACTGCTCCAAAAGATGTCTAAAATGAAATAATGGAGAAAAATAATTGGGTCACCAGGCAAAAAATTTTTAAGCCTTTAAATGGATAAAACCAGAGAAGTCCGAAAATCTGACAGAAATACATAAACATGACCAGCGAACATCCTTAAGTGGATAATAATGGATAGTCAAGCATTTTGGTTACGATGGAAACCAAACTACAACCCTGAAATTCTGTGAATATCCTATTATCAGTTATTTACAGCTATTTTAATTAACTACATAATAAGAGGAGTCCATACCAAAATATTTTTTTTACATGGAATATAAAATTTGTTGTAATGAATTATTAATCATTTGGTTGCCATTGAAAACAAACAAAGAATGTTTTTGGGGATTTCTGTCTGTCCATAAAAACTGGAAATGGGCGTGGCTTAAATCGGTATCCTGTATAGTGTACAAGATACAGCTGTGCAGGATACAGTACAGCAATATATGTGGAGCTTCATCCAAATAGTTAAGGCTACCACTGCAGGATAAAATATATTAACAATTGTCCCATATCTTTTCCTACCCTTGTTACAAGAAATTTCAAAAAGTGGATCAGTCGGGTAGACACCAAATTTAGGTTAAATTTTACAGAAGGTCGAGATTGTAAAGTATATGTCATGAATGAATGAATAACTAAGTAATTCGAGGTAAATAATTTTGAGTAAACAGATAATTGAGGTAAATTATTTGAGTTAGTCAAAGGAAAGACAAAGAAAAATGGAATAGTCAAAAGTGGAAATAAGAAAAAATGAATAACATTTTTCTTTCCAGATATTAATTGGTGTATTTTGGTTCTAGAGATGAGATACAATGAACTTTAATAAGATTGTTCAAAAAATGTCAAAATTGCATTTAATTGCATTTAAGTAGCAATTTAAGAGACTGTAATTTGTAACTTAGTGCATTGAAATCGATTTGATATAATAAAATAGTTTTGGCTAAGCTTTAATACACTGGGAAATGGGTACTCTGTAAAACAAAGTGTCAGAGGAAAGTGGACTCCATAAGTTAAGT
>MJUU01028028.1:3505-18313 GCA_002080025.1 Modiolus philippinarum
GAACATAGTTTTAACATTGAACCCTAGGGGAAATGACATTCAAGGATCTTTTCAGTAACTACTAGTCCAGTTAGAACCAAACTTAGTCACAATGGTCTTTAGATGGTTCCTTGCAAAAAAGGTATCTGATAGGTCCGTACCTCATCCAAGATGGCTGCCAGCAGGGAAAAAAAGTTTTAACATTGGACTCTATGGAAATCGCATTCAAAGATGTTCTCAGAAACTACTAGTCCAATAAGAACCAAACTTAGTCACAATGGTCCTTAGATGGTCCCTTCCAAAAATGGTATCCGGCAAGTCAGGGCCTCATCCAAGAGGACCGCTACCGGAGAACATAGTTTTAACATTGGACTGTATGGGAAAAACTCATTCAAAGATCTCCATGGTGGCCTCAGCAGGGAATATTGTTTACTCTCTGGACCCTATTGGAAATGCCATTCATCTCTATGTCAGCCATGGTCCAGGTGGGGATACAGGCTCTTGAGAGCCTCTTGTTTTTACAAAGGTTTTTCAGGTGGTAGTATCCCAATAACATACACAATCGATAAACATCAGTTCTTATCTGGACAATTATCTTGTGAAGAATTTTACCCAATCCTTATTTTGAAAACATACAACTACTGCTCAATTTGTGGTCCAAATGTCTTGGATAAAAATATAGATTATCCTCAGTCAGGATTCTCTTGGTGAACATCTTAGCAAAGATGTAAGAATGGGGGATTTCAACAGTAGAAGAAAACTGTATCTGTTCAATTTACAGAAGTTTTCTTCAGAATTCCTTCGGGCCTTACAGCTCTTTGCAGCTGTTCTTTTCGTGGACATATTATCTCTTGGTTGATTCTGCATTCGACTTAATGGTATCTCATGGCATTCTGGCATCACCGGTCAAAATATTATGATGCTCTCACCCCTTTTCTTCCCAAAATGCATCCAGATTTGCACTGGTGGTTACAGATGTATTCTCAAAGATTTTCCTATAGAGCCACTCAAAACTACCTTTGTAATTTAGTTTAATTAAATCTATGATGGTATCGTATTGTAATATATACTTAGCAAAACTGCTAAAACCGGTGCTAGGGTCTGTCTTGAACTTACTGAGGTATGAGCAAATCTCATTGCTGAAGGCCTCATGGTGACTTCAAAATGAAGAACTACAATGAAAGCAGTTTTCCTCTGCTTATTTGTACAGACTTTATCTAATGTACATTTACTCCATATCCTTTCATTGTTTATTTACCACCCTAAATCAGAGGCCCTACCCATGAAGGAATGGAGGCATAAGCATCAACCTTGTATTGAGGGTGTCTGCAAGCAGCTTTTCTCTTTTGCTGATGTTTCAAAATTATGTCACTGCAAAAGTGTAATTATCTAAATTGATGATGTGATAGTAATTATTTATTTTACAAAACCAAATTTTAATTCTTGAATTGAGTTACTGTGGAAGTACTTTAATTCATGGACATCAATTTTTGTGGTTTTCATAAAAATCACTATTTCGTGGGTATTCAAATTCGTGGTTTCGAATTCTGTGCATTAAAACTCTGAGAACAAGAATAGAATTCCTGGGTCCCCCGCCGCTCATGCAATATACTAGTATACTGAATATGAAATTGAAATATTTTCAAACATTCAGGGCAGTTCCAAAATTAAATATGTGGGGATACAATAAGGATGGACCACAGCAGATGTTTCAACTTGACCAAGGTATTAGTGGAATTAACATATGGTATAATTTTCATAAAAATTTGTCAAAATTTGTTGCCATGAGAGTGCTTACAAGGTAAATTTTTGGATAAAACAGAGTCATTTTTTTCGACCAAGTCCCATAACTCCGTCAAAAAATATTGACTGAGGCTGATTTTCGAACTTGACCAAGGTATTAGTGGTATAAACATTTGCTAAAATTTTCATGAGAATCCGTCAAAATTTGTAGGCATGAGAGCGCTTCCAAGGTCAATTTTTGGCTAAAACGGTGTTGTTATTTTGGTCAAAGTCCAATTTCTCCGTCAAAAAGTCTCACCCGAAACTGATCTTCAAAGTCGACGAAGGTATTAGTGATATATACATTTGGTATAAATTTCATGAAAATCCGTTAAAATTTGTAGCCATGAGAGCGCTTACAAAGTCATATTTTGGCTAAAACAGTGTCGCTATTTTAGTCAAAGTCATATAACTCCGTAAAAAAATATCGACCAAGGCTGATTTTCAAACTTAACCAAGGTATTAATAGTATAAAGATTTAGTATAAATTTCATGAAAAGCTGTCACAATTTGTAGGCATGAGAGCACTTACAAGGTCAATTTTTGGATAAAACAGAGTCATGATTTTGGTCAAAGTCCCATAATTACGTCAAAAAGTATAGAACAAGGCTGATTTTCGAACTTGACCAAGGTATTAGTGATATAAACATTTGGTATAAATTTCATGAAAATCCGTTATAATTTGTATGCATGAGAGCGCTTACAAAAAAGTGTGACAGATGCACTGATGGATGCACGGATGCCCGGCATTTCTTTGTCCCTGCTCCGCGTTGTGGTGGGGGACAAAAAATGTATTTCGTTGGTAATTTGATTTCGTGGTTCAAGCAAACGAAAATTGGAACCCCACGAACAAGTATTTAGTAACGTGAGCCATACAGGCTAAGCACTTGGGCCAATAGTTTTACTCCACTAACTAACCATTCTTTTTGTGTAGTATCAGAACTATTACAGCATAGTTTTACTCCATTTTGTCAAATGATAACAAAACATAGACAAACAAATAACAAAACAAAGAAGGTAATATAGAGGCCACAGAAACGGGGTAAAAATGTATGAGAATTTATCACCCACTCCCACTTGGATGAATTGATGAACCTCTCTGTAACAATAAATGGCTTGACCTTTGATTTTGATCCTCTTAAACACTTGGCTACCCGCACAGATTATTGTTTAACTTAGGAACCTACTAGAAAAAACATTAACCCATTTACATTTGATAAATTAAAAGCTAACTAAAAGGGGAAGAATTCAGCTTCAGGGTTTTGTTGTTTTGTCTATGAAGATTTCAAAAAACAAGACATACATACAAAATTTGATGGTGTCTGCATTGTCAAAGGTGGCATAAAATTTTTCTTTAGTATGTGAAATGACAGTCTGAAATATAGATTTCACTTTGATCCATTGTCCATTACAAAATTGTGTTGTTTATTTATTCATTAACTGTAAGCAGTAGGTACATAATATTCAATATGTCAATGACATGACAGTCTGAAATACAACTTCTGGATTGAAGCTTCAATATAATGGGTGATTTTGTAAATAAATAATTTAATCTTGTTGCCAGTGAAAATGAATATTCTAATCCTACTTGTCATGAAAATAAATACATTTATTTTGATTTGATGAATATATTTTTTTATTGTAAATGCAAATAAAAAATTTTTTGTGTCATATGATGAAAATAAATAATTTGTTCAAGATTTCTATGAAAATAAATAATTTTTTTTGGGCAAAATGGCCCAAGCCTCCCCCTGAAAATGAAGCACCAATATAACGAGTTGATCCAAGTCTCTTCTTTTCTGGTCTGTCATTCATCAACTTGTTTGCAAATATGTTGATTGATATTTTTCAAACAAGCATATCTCCCCTTGTAATGAAGATTTCTTTTAAGGTTCCATCACTGGACACTGTGAGATATATAGAATCCACAATCGCATCGAGTGAGAAACGACATTTCTACACTAGAGATACCGGTAGTTAATTTTCAAATTTTTTAATACGAGGCTTGCCGAGCGTTTAAAATATTTGAAAATTTAACTATCAAGAGTGTAGAAATGTCATTTCTCACGAGATACGGTTATGGATTCTATTTCTCTAATGATTTCAAGGAGATTTGGGACAAAAACATGACCCCCCTTTTCTGATGATCCAAAATAAATGTGTTCTTTGTGTGTGACGTCATCAGGCATGGTCATCTTTTTTCATGATGTCACAATGGTAAAGACGGAAAACAGCAAACATATTTGATGTCATGATTGAATTTCATCCAATCAATAGGCCATATCCAAGTTCAGGTATTTAGATTCACCAGATCCTACGTCACAAACATTTCCGCCCTATGTGATCAAGAATGTACTTCAAAAACATAATTTCATGACATTTTAGGATTTATGACGTAACGTTTTCTACACTGTGACATGTTGAAATTTGATGTGGTAAGTCCTAATACTAGAGCTCGCATATGGTCTATTGCCGAGAACAACATTATCTCTAGAGAGAAGATTCGTATTTCTCCCAACTGTTCAGAAAACGAGAAAACAGGACAGAAATTAGAGAAATTTACTTCTCAAGTGAAAACCATTTATGTGAGATGAACAGAAATCCCATAAATGAAATATGAGTGGTGTTAATAAATAAACAAAACAATATATGTATAAATATAAATGTATTTGTTATCAAAGGACACAGAACATAAAAGAATAACATATTACTTTTGTGTGAATTAAATGTTTCCAACTAAAATGTTGAAGAGTTACAAAAGTACCTTATGCTAATATTAATATCAACTGAATATTTAGTTCTGTTATCTAATAATAGGAATTTTTGTCATTTATCAGATTGGTGAGAACAAATTAAAATTGTGTCTTCATTAACAAGTTCTATTAAATAACAAAATACCGAAGTTACTATTAATTTAATTTCTTCATATGCGCATTTTGACAACTTATGTCTCATCAGTGCAGATCAAGCCAAAAGATTTGGAAGTCCATTAACTGAAAAATGTTTAAAAGCTGATAGAGAACAAATAACCAAAAGGATCTAAATAGAAAAGCCAAAATTTAGCCAAGGACAGAGCTATGCAAGAGGGAGATACTCCTTAGTTTTAATTAAATTTTGTTAAATAAAGATATTGCAAGTAAAATCAGGAGAAAAATAAAGATTTGAAGTAATTTGTTTCAATTATTTATCTGCACTGTTGAAAATCTGAGATTCAGAAATAAAAACATCAGTAGAAATTTGCCATTACACTATGAAAAATTTAAATACTGGCATCTTGGAAAGTGAATTTTGGCTCTTGAGTCACAATATAACTGTTACAATTCAATTTTTTTATGTTTATATTTTTAGTTACACTGGCCATTTATTATTGCAAAAATACAAATACAACAAGACAAACATAGGTAATCAACGATTACAAAGTTTGCCTCATTATGGCACATTGTCGCAGCAACCAAATTTTGCCTGGATGCCGACATACTATCAAAATTGCATGCATATGCAAGGTTACCTGAACCAACAATGTACAGTTACTGAGCTATAAACTCGGATGTATACATTAATTAAGTCATTCATGCATAAAATGTAGGTTTAAGTGACCTAATTTTGTCTGAATGCTGAGCTACCATCACAGATGCATACACATGCACATGCAAAATGATCCTACCATGTACAGTACCCGAGATCTGATCCCTGACATGAATTTGAATGTAAGTCAGTCAAGCAGAAAATGTAGGTCAAAGTGACCAAATTTTGCCTGGATGCTGACCTAACATCAGAGATGCATGCATGTGCAAGGTTAGATGATCATACCATGTACAGTGACTGAGATCTGAACTCGTCCCTAAACTTGAATGTAAGTCAGTCAAGTGGAAAATGTAAGTCAAAGTGACCTAATTTTACCTGGTTGCTGATCTACCATCAGAGATGCATGCATGTGCAAGGTTGGATGTTCCTACCATGTACAGTGACCGAGATCTGAACTCGGAAGTAAACTCAAATGTAAGTCGGTCAAGCGGAAAATATAGGTCAAAGTGACCTAATTTTGCCTGGATACTGACTTACCATCAGAGATGCATGCATGTGCAAGGTTAGATGATCCTACCATGTACAGTGACCGAGATCTGAACTCGGAAGTAAACTCGAATGTAAGTCAGTCAAGCGGAAAATGTAGGTCAAAGTGACCTAATTTTGCCTGGATGCTGACTTACAATCAGAGATGCATGCATGTGCAAGGTTAGATGATCCTACCATGTACAGTGACCGAGATCTGAACTCGTCCCTAAACTTGAATGTAAGTCAGTCAAGCAGAAAATATAGGTCAAAGTGACCTAATTTTGTCAGGAGGCTGACCTAACATCAGAGATACATGCATGTGCAAGGTTAGATGATCCTACCATGTACAGTGACCGAGATTTGAACTCGGAAGTAAACTTGAATGTAAGTCAGTCAAGCAGAAAATATAGGTCAAAGTGACCTAATTTTGTCAGGAGGCTGACCTAACATCAGAGATACATGCATGAGCAAGGTTAGATGATCCTACCATGTACAGTGACTGAGATCTGAACTCGGAAGTAAACTTAAATGTAAGTCACTCAAGCGGAAAATGTAGGTCAAAGTGACTTAATTTTGCCTGGATGCTGACCTACCATCAGAAATGCATGCACATGCACAGTTAGATGATCATACTATGTATAGTTACCGAGATATCAACTTGGATGTTAATTTAAATGAAAGCCACTCAAGCGGAAAATATAGGTCAGATAGACCTAAATTTTTTTTGAGGCTGTGAGATAGCCCAAGATGCACCTGCATGCAAAGTTTGATGACCCTACACTGCATAGTTACCAAGATATATACCCAAATGCGGACACGGACGAAGACATGGATGCGGACGAGGACGCCAGAGGTACTCCAATAGTCCCCCTCAACTTCGTTGAGACGAACTAAAAATTACAAAATACAACAATATTAAATAAATACAGAAACATACTGAAACAAATTGTTATAAATCAAAACAGACAATTGACAATGGCTACAAATTTGGGAGACGTGTACAATTAGCATGTTTTAAAGATCTCTCCTCACTACAGTATTGATGGTAATCAGTAATTCAATAATTCAATCAAGGGAGTTATAACATTGGTGAAAGAATTTTAAAAAGATGCATGTCAAAAAACACAGTTCATCGTCACAGCATTGAGTTGTTGTAAAATTGACTGCAATGCATAATCATAGTGCAGTCTGGTTTGGTCTTCATTAACAATTCCAGATAAAATGACAAAAAATGTGTTTTTCAATGACTTAAAAAATGTTGGTGGCCCTGTCTTATGTTAGATCAAAACAAAAAATGCAATTTTTGTTAAGCAGCTAATATACATCATTCCAGTGCAGTTTGGTTTGGTTTACATCAACAATTCCTAAAGACATGAGAAAATAAATATTCAGTGTATTAAACAATGTAAAGAGTTGCTGGCCCTGTCTGATGTTGTATCACAACAAAATGGGCTCTCTTTGTAAAGAACTTGCTTATATAATTCCAGTAAATTATGCTTCAAGTTGCTTCAAAAGTTTCAGATCAGGTAATCAAAATGAGTTTTCCCATAGGGCTGATCTTCACTGGTGGTCATGTTTGTATTTGGATTGGTACCAAATAAGCAATATATCTGAAGGAAATCAAATGCACCACTTCTCTTAAATTTGCTTTGCTAACTGATAGGTTTTCTTTATTGGATTAGAATTGAATTAGTTATTTTTATAAAAGACAATCCTCAAAATTCATGTAAAGTTTGATTACTTTACTTCAGCAGTTTCAGAGATGACCAAAATGGATGCCAAGATCATGTGAGTTCAAAATTAAACACAATAGACTGACTTGCACAGCACTGTCTAAAAATAATTACCAAAAAATAATATGTACAAAAATTGGTTTTTTACTTTACAATACTGTTAAGTATTGTTTCATTAAAAATATAGCACCTTTACATATTGTTAGAACTGCATTAATTAGCTACCACAGTAAATTTGTTCTACCTTATTTTATTTTCCATTGTCTATGACCTTAACAGTCTACTTGTTCCTATTGTGCAACCAATTTAGCAATTTTAGTAATCTATAGGTGTGAATAAATTGATCAACACCTACTGGTATAGGGCTATATATATATATATATTCGTCTAAGGTAAGGGGCAAACAGAGCGTCAGAAGTGAGAAATGATTAACGGATACACCATTCCTCTGTGGAACTTGTATGCTAATGTAAGATTGACAATTACCTTAGACGAATATATAATTAATTTTTAAGGGCTTGTATAAGCAAATTATGCTTATCCAGAGTTTTCAGTAAGATGTTCAGGTTCGTCGGGCCCCTGAGGCAATTATCGTAAAAAAAATTTTGGAGACTTTCTATAATAAGTTGATTAACCAGAGGCTCCCAGGAGCCTGTGTCGCTCACCTGGCTTTCAGTTGCCTTAATCAAGGAAACATTGTAAGTTATACAGTTGATCTTCAGTTTCTAAAACTTTTGTAGCTCAAACACCTCCAATATCTTGAACTGATTTTAAAGTCTGATCATGTTTTATTATATTCCTTTGTTGGGCTTTTTTTTGACAAAAAAAATTCTTCCTAAGGACCACTTATGACACCAGTTTTGAAGTTGAGACGTCATTTTGTAAATGGCAGTCTACAAACAATTTTCAACATCGGTTTTGAAGTCGCAGCATCAATATCTATTTGGAAATCAAATTTCATTGAAATTGGACAATGTTGAATTTTCCTGCCTTTTTTGGTCGCCATTTTAAAAATGGTGGTCAACGAACAATTTTTAACATCAGTTTTGAAGTTGCGACATCAAGACCTATTTGGAAACCAAATGTGATTGAAATCCGACAATGTTGAATTTTCCCGCCTTATTTGGCAGCCATTTTGAAAATGGTGGTCAACATACAATTTTCAACACCGTTTTTGAAGTCGCAACATAAATATCTATTTGGAAACCAAATTTCACTGAAATCAGACAGTGTTGAATTTTCCCGCCTTTTTAGGCAGCCATTTTAAAAATGGGGGTCAACAAACAATTTTCAATATCAGTTTTGAAGTTGCGACATCAAGACCTATTTGGAAACGAAATTTCATTGAAATCGGACAATGTTGAATTTTCCCGCCTTTTTTGGCGGCCATTTTGAAAAAGGCGGTCAACGAACCATTTTCAACACCGGTTTTGAAGTCGCAACATCAATATCTATTTGGACACCAAATTTCATTGAAATCGGACAATGTTGAATTTTCCCACCTTTATTGGCGGCCATTTTGAAAATGGTGGTCAACGAACACTTTTTAACACCGGTTTTGAAGTCGCAACATCAATATCTATTTGTAAACCAAATTTCATTGAAATCGGACAAAGTTGAATTTTCCCACCTTTTTTGGCGGCCATTTTGAAAATGGCGGTCAACAAACAATTTTCAACACCGGTTTTGAAGTCGCAACATCAATATCTATTTGGAAACCAAATTTCATTGAAATCCGACAATGTTGAATTTTCCCGCCTTTTTGGGGGCAGCCATTTTGAAAATGGCGGTAAAGGAACAATTTTCAACATCAGTTTTGAAGTCGCCACAGCATAGCAAACATTTCATCAGTTTACACTTGACCTTCATCTTCTATAGTTTCAGAAATAAAAGATGAAAAATACGAAAATTTTAAAAATTTGGTGAAAAAAGGCCAATAACTCCTACAAGGGTTTATGGATTTTCTTCAAAATTTTAAGGTGGGTAGACCTTGATATGCTGAACATTTTTGCAATTTACACTTGACCTCTATCTGTTACACTTTTTGAAATAAAAAATAAAAAATGCAAAAATTTTGAAAATTTAAGGGAAAAAGGGCTATAACTCTGAGACGGGTTTTCAGATTTTCTTCAAAATTGCAGGGCAGGTAGATCTTGCCATGCTGATCATTTTTGTCCTGTCAGATTTTTGATATCTGTAACAGTTTTCGAGTTATTGGCCAAAAACTGCAATTTACCCCTATGTTCTATTTTTAGTAACAGCGGCCATGTTGTTTGACCTACGGCCTAATCGAACACAATTTTGAGAAGCCATATTTTGGTGAGTTTGGTTACATTTGGCCCAGTGGTTTCAGAGGAGAAGATTTTTGAAATTGTTGACAGACAGAGGGAAGGACGACGGACGCATAGTGATGGCAAAAGCTCACATGGCCTTTTAGGCCAGGTGAGCTAAAAAGTAAAGTGTATGTTAAATCACTTCATGTCAATGGGTTAAGATCATTTCTATGATCAACATGAAAAGATTCTCTTACTCCTACCATAGGTACTTTCACTGAGTATACGGAATAACTAATCTTTAATCAATAAACCTGTAGAAAAAACAACTGTGGTATAATTTTCTATACTAAAACTAATAAAGGGCTACGCCAAGCACAGCATGATACGACCGCAGCATGTTGACAACTGAAATCCGAACAAGTGTATTTTAAAGTGAATGTGGACAGAGTAAAGAGCTTAATATCGTAATTAGATGAACATAATAGGGAGCTAGACACAGTAATTAGCTGGACACAAAGTAGGCCTGGGGAACATAAAAATTAGCCCTTTTAATCCCATAAAGGTATGAAAAACTGAAAGAGTTACACAAAAACTGCTGACAAACTACTGAAAGCTTACATCAAAGAGGAATCTGAAGTAAAAAAATCCCATTAAAATCCTATAAAATAAAGATTTTAGATATTTTGAAAAATAGCAATTTTGGTACCTTTGACCCCTTATAGCTCGTAAACGCTAAGAGATACGCCAAATCTATTGGCATACTACTGAAAGCTAACAAAAAGAGGAATCCAAAGAAAAAATCCCATCCAAATCCGATGGAAAATAAATATTTTACATATTTTGAAAATTAGCAAATTGGCCCCTTTGACCCCTTATAGCTCGGAAACGGTAAGAGATATGTTAGCATACTACTGAAAGCTTACAATAAAAGGAATTCAAAGAAAAAAATCCCATCGAAATCCGATAAAAAATAAAAGTTTTAAGTAATCTGTACATTAGCAATTTTGGCCCCCTTTGGAACCTAATTACTCAGAAAGGGAAAAAGTTATCAAAAATTCAATGGTGCTGTGCTAGTTAGCTTTACATAAGAAATCCATTGCAAAAATCTGCATTCAAATCGGACTAAAAATAAGAAAAATAAAATTTTTGAGATTTGCCCCCTTTGGGGCCCATTTATTTCATGAACGGTACATGCGACATGAAATCCGTTGACATACTACAGATTGGAAATTTTCTCAGGAGTACAATGAAAGAAACCCCATCAAAATCCGATAAATAATAAATATTCTACAGCCCAATATACGAAAACACAAAATTTGGCCCTTTTTGGCCCTTTTCTTAAAAACGGGCAGGGCCAGTATACCCAAAACAATCCCAGCCTTCCTTTTGTGCCAAAGAACATTGTGTTAAAATTTCATAAGGATTGCTCACTCAGAACTTAAGTTATTGCATGCAAACGAAGTGTCCACAGACGACGACACCGCCGACAACGACGCCGCCAGTATCATACCAATATACGACCTCAAAATTTTTTGCGGTCGTATAAAAACTTCCAACACATAAACAATCTATGTGGTTGTTACCTTAGTGACCACTGGAGCTGGTGATAATTAGTAAGGTATACCAATAAGTTGTTATTTTACCAGGTACCAAATTTTTGCTTTATTTAATCTAATGATGTGAAAATTACATACCAAGAAATATACTTTATGTGGAGCTTTAAACAGTGAAGATAAAAAAAAAATCATGAATATTTCAGTCCACAGAATAAAATCTAACAATTTTGAAAGAAATTAAGGAATATGCTCCCCGAATACCATCCATGAAGTATTTAATTTATTGCTTTTTTTACTGTTAGACTATAGTTTGATAATAATTTCATAGAAAAGAAAATAGACAGTACATCTATTTAACCAAACTAACTAATACAGCCACTTTGTTCTGCAGGCATTCAACTTCTGAACTTAAAATTTCAAAGCGAGTTTTAAAACGGCTATGTATAGTGTCAATATACAAAACAATATCCAGTTCACAAAAATTCAAACGTTTTGTGCAGTTCTACATATAAAAATACTCCCCATTTAATTACATATATAACATATAATAAAAATAAAAATACAAATACATGTATCACTAATTATAAGTCACTTGATTGTCATCTATATGTATATTGAAATGTTTATCTATTTTAACCTCTGTACCTATTCATGATAACTGACTGCTACAGACAACAAAAATTTTATGTGACCTTGAAAATTGATACAGGTCATCTTCTCCCCATGAAATAAAGAAGGATAAAGATAAATGACAATGTCCCTCCAGATTGTTTTCATATACATGTACTTTTATGACATACCAATGTTGGGATGACCTTTCGAGCAACACACATATGAAAAGTTTATAACCTTATAATTTTCCCTATGTTTACCTACAAGAAGCTCCTAATATGGCTTTTGAGATCTTATCTAACTTTCAACTTTGGAAAAATCATTTGGGCATTAAACATAAGTTTCATGCTTTTTATACATATGATTCTTTCTTGAGCAAAAAAGAATTTTTTCTCTTACCTTAAAAGACTTTACCTTAAACCACTAAACTATAAATGGCCATCATCACTTAACAGAAATAGAAATATAAGTTTTATTATATTATTTACTATTATTTTCATCCCATGTTATACTCATACAATGCCTATTATCTAGAGTGACCTTGATCTTGAAGTCAAAACGGATTAATTTCAATGGATACTTATTTTCAATTTTTATCTTGAGATCTTAATGTTTCATAGATGTTGCCATTTGCAATTTTGATTTTATTCTGATTTCTGTCATTGATGTACAAATGAGACAACAGAAGTGGAAACTACAATGTTTTCATGACATTGAGATGAGAAACCTTGGTCGGTTATCTCCCTGTACCAAATTAATTTTGTATGGTTCAAAGTGTATATAATGTTAATTAGCATATCAATAACCTCTTTTGATATTTAAATCAAAATTATCTCCACTTTAACTATATATAACTAACTTGGTAAAGGGAGATAACTGACTGAGTTTTCTCATACAACAGAAACTCTCTAATAGTGCCAGAGTACTCCATTAAATTCACAAATTCAGTATATTTTGTCATTTGATGTCAGTACTGCACTTTAAGGTTATGTTATGTCACATTGTGATACTGTACAAATTCAAGCACAAAGAACATTTTTGAACATGCATGAAATGGCAAGTTTCCCTGCAAACAACCAGACATTACAACAGTAACACCAATCAGGAAAAACATGTAGGTGGACTGGACTGATGGTTTACTTTATATCTGGATCCTCTACAACAACAGATTCAGGTTAATGACAAAATTGTCAGGGAATATAGAAGGTCATTATAAAGAGCACCCAACATAATAACCCCATTATCATAATGTGATACCTATTATATGGAAAATCAAAAGCATTTTTTTTTAACAATTTCACTATATTACAAAGCACTGATTTTAATTATAATAATAATGATAGTAATTTGTTGTTCTTTATTTTTACATATATGTATTGATAATAAACTTGTTCTATAGAAAATTAGAGGCTCACATGAGCCTGAATCGCTCACCTAGTGACTGGTTTTTATTCAATGTCGCCAAAAGACCATCCATTATTTTTCATACTACACATAAGTTCAGCTTGGATGAGGTAGGAACATAAAAATCTACAAACTATGAAATTTAATCAAAATTGTTCAATTGGTTTCAGAGGAGAAAGTTAGAATGCATTTCCCATAGGGTCCTATGTTAAACTATGTTCCCTGCTAGCGGCCATCTTGGATGAGGTACTACCATAAAAATCACAAACTTTGAAGAGGACCACCCAAAGACAATTGTGACAAAGTTTGGTCCAATTGGCTCAGTAGTTTCAGAGGAGAAGATCTTTAAATTCATTTCATATATCGTCCTATGTTAAACTATGTTCCCTGCTGGCAAGCATCTTGGATGAGATGCCAACCTGCTGGACATATATAGAAATTGTAGTCCTTGATAAGCTTAACAATTTTACAATTCAAACTAATCTATCTCAAATAATGTTTGAAATAAAATCAAAAACGTATAAAGATCATGATAATTCAAAGAAAAAGGGGCAATAACTTCTACATGGGTCGTCAGATGTTCTTCAAAAATGCAGGACAAGTAGATCTTACTATGCCAACCATTTTTGTAATTGGAACTTCACCTCTATCTTCTATCATTTTCAATATATGAGACGAAAAGAAACAAAAAAAACCCCAAAAAACAAAAAATTTTCGGAAAAGGGGCAATTACACCAAGACGGGTATTCAGACTTTCATCAAAATTGCAGGATGGGTAGATCTCATCATGCTGATCATTTTAACTCTGTCAGATTTTTTATATCTGTAACAGTTTGCAAATTATTTGCAAAAAACAGTGGCCATGTTGTTTGGTCTATCAACTTAAAAATCACAAAGATGAAAGTGCATACCCTGTTGATGTTGCAGGCCAAGTTTGGTTGGTATTGGTAAAGCAGTTTCAGAGAAAATCTTTAAAGTTTGAGTTAACAGACAGACGATCGACGGACAATGGATGCCAAGTGATAGCTAAAGCTCACATGGCCTTTGACCAGGTGAGTTAATAATATACGTATAAGTTACACATGTAAAATAAAACCAAAGCTCCCTTCCTATAAAAATAGGTGATAACTGATAAAGAATATCTTGCTCAGTCCAACTTTATATCAAAACAGTTTGTAACATACAAATTACAAATGTAAATATGATTTAGATCATGGTTTACATATAATTTCACTAAATTTCACTAAATATTATACATTTGTTTGAAAGAAATTAAGTAATTAGCCATTTGATATGTCCTACCACAATCAAACTATTTTTCAAATGCATGCATATCGCAAGAAGTTTGTGTCTTGGGTAAAAATGTCATTACAGTTCTTTTCACTATGAAAAAGAAAGGAAATGGGGTAAATG
>MJUU01028028.1:18446-31836 GCA_002080025.1 Modiolus philippinarum
AATCAATGGAAACAAACCACATCCAATAACCCAAATATCAAGAAACTAAACTTTTATAAGAAGACAAGGACAAGCCAATGACCAACATATTCCTGACTAGCCTGTTAAAAGTCTTTGAATTATTCACCTGTACTTCTCTGAACAAATTGCAGGGCAGTAAAATATTACAAAAGCTTAATAAAGCAAAATATTTAACCAAATATGAACTCTGAATTCCAATGACTGAGGTAAAAATACAACTAAAATACTGATAATGTATCACAGAATTCCACTGACATGACTAGTTTTTGAAGAATGTTTGTGCTATAACTATTCAGTCTTTTTCTTCCTAAATTCCAATAAACTTTTTGTCTTTGCTCCAGGTCTATCTAAATTTATAGCATGACCACAACGTGGTATAATGTCTACTTGTTGGAGGTTTGGTAATTTCTGTTTTAATATTTCTGCTCCTGATACATGTATGACCTATAAAAATAAAATTTAATATATTATTCATGTATGACCAATTAAAATCAAAGTGCAGCCTGCACTGAAAAGGAAATTGATTTTGAGGGCAATAGTTTGACAATTAATATTGACACACGCTGGTCTATGATAACGCACTGAAAACGGTGCAACGCACGGACAACGGAAATATATGGTATTACATGTGTAGATCTGACGGCAGGCTTTATTCTTTATGTTTTAAGATTTCATTGTAATTCATTACAATTTTGAAAATACCAACACGGAATGTGGAAATTATTGTGGAATCAGGATGTTACGTTAGTAGAGTACAGAAAACTGGTATTTAAAATAAAACTATTATCGATTTGAACGGTCAAACAAAAAATAAGTGTCATTTGTGGAATTTCCTAATTTTCTCTCAAAAAAATATTAATTTATGAATGAACAAGATGGGAGCAGTCGGAAACGACAGATAATCCCCTCGCCTGTAGCAATTAAATTTCCAAATTCAGTCAAGTTTCAAAAATATTAATTCTCAAAAGCAGCATCACTCTCCATGAGGCATCCACTGACCTAAGATGAATGATGTAGTATCTCAGGTATGAACCTTAAAACAGACTATAACCTGAGTCATTGAAGCCTAAAATGTAGGTCAGAGTGACCCAGTTATCATCAGAATCCAAGACAAATCTAGTAACCAAAGATGATTGATGTGCCACATGTAGTTTCTCAGATATGAACCTTAACGCAAACTTTGATATGACACACTGAAGCGTAAATTGTAGGTCAGAGTGACACAATTATCATTTAAAGCAGCATCACTCTCCAAGACACATCCACTGACCAAAGATGATTGATATGCCACATGTAGTTTCTCAGATATGAACCTTAACGCAAACTTTAACCTGGTGTCACTGAAGCGTAAAATGTAGGTCAGAGTGACTCAATTATCATCTGAAGCAGTATCACTCTCCAAGATGCATCCACTGACCAAAGATGATTGATGTGCCACATGTAGTTTCTCAGTTGTGAACCTAACGCAAACTTTAACCTGAGTCACTGAAGCATAAAATGTAGGTCAGAGTGACCCAATTATCATCTGAAGCAGCATCACTCTCCAAGACGCATCCACTGACCAAAGATGATTGATGTGCCACATGTAGTTTCTCAGATATGAACCTTAACGCAAACTTTAACCTGGTGTCACTGAAGCGTAAAATGTAGGTCAGAGTGACCCAATTATCATCTGAAGCAGCACCACTCTCCAAGACGCATCCACTGACCAAAGATGATTAATGTGCCACATGTAGTTTCTCAGATATGAACCTCAACGCAAACTTTAACCTGAGGTGGGACGAACAGACGGACACTCGGACGGACACTCGGACGGACGGACGGGCGAGATGCTATATCCCCTCCCCAACTCCGTTGGGCGAGGGGATAATAAAGCAGCATAACGAAATGTTATGTCCTTTTCTATGTTTTCCCAAGATTTAGATGTCCCAGACCTTCGTAAAATCATGTATTAGCATTGAAAATAATGCATTACTTAATGACAGGTACCTCAATGAGCTGAAACTACTCTTTGACATCCGATTTTTGATTTATTAAAAACACTTGCACTTTTTGACCACTTTGACAGGTGGGAATAAAAAAAAAGAAGAAAAAATTGCAGAAAACTCAATGTCTAATTGCAGCTGTAGCTTTAAATTATGAGTCTGTATTACAAACCACCTTTGAACCTATTTTCAAGATTCACAGAAAGATTGAAGTACTTCTTCACTTTTTTTTGGACAGGTTACATGTCACGCAAAGATCCCTTCAAGTTCTCTAAATTCATTTTTTAATTAAAAAATCAGTGCAAACTATCAGAGATATTTAAAACCAGAATCTCACAGTTAATTACACGCGTGATTCGAGCTCTTGTGTGTTGAAGTCAGAATGGATGTCTCGATTACCAGTAAGGTAGGACAGGACAAAATTCCTTGCCCATTTAGCAAAGAAATGCTAACCGATACCTCCCAACAATGATACACTTTTGATACATTTGAAGCGTACCATAACATGCTCCATATCACAACTAGATTTTAAATCAAACCTTTTCAAATTGAACTCAAAAACTATTCAGCTTATTTGCCATATTTATGCTACCCGCTTAATGCATAGAACAAACAGTTTGTCCCATGTCATGCATGTAACCCATTATCACACTAAATGTAGAATATATCAAACTTTGTAACTAATGAAAGCGGATTATACCCGTGTAGAGGTTATCAGAAAGCATTGTGTCATTTCTAGATCTGTCAGTCATGATTGTTCGGCATTTGCTGGCCCATGGTTCTCCCACACATTTACATACATGTTAGACAACTGGGCATGGTATAATAAGCTTAAATTTTACCGTTCCAAGAAATAAACATCAATTTATGGAAGAAATATTTGTCCTTAAAGATTTTAAATAAACAATAAACTAAAATGTAGTTGATCACATTTGTATCTTAAGTTAACTTAAAATTTAAGATAGGGTCGGTTCAATAAATCTGTCCCTACCTGAACTTCCTGACCAATCAAATGCAATGATGTTGTGACTGATTCGTATTTTGCTTCTACATCAATATTTTTGACAGTTCCTTTGTAAAAAGATGACAAAATACTACATTGTGTATGAATGTATACAATATATTGTCTGTAACCGTCCACATTTGATGACATTGTGTTTTATTTAACACAGAAGCTGACAAAAGATCTGCACGTCACAAACTGACGATGGGGACAGATTTATTGAATCGGTTCTATCTGGTATTGGATATACCATATGCTATGTACTTCACCGTTGTTTTTGCCTTGTAATGAAATCGTTGTACTGTGCGTTGACTTGAAAAATACCTTTAAAGTACTCATTTTCAAATGTTCAAAAAGTAAAAATATTTTGAAAAGAAACAGAAAGGTAGTGTGTTTCTTTATGCTTTAGGTGCCATTCATACATTTGTGTATTTTAACAGGAATTTCACAAAATGTCCAAAATAACACACATTTCCGCATGAGCGTTTCAACGATAATCAGTTTTATCATGATAAAACTATTTTGAAATACTTTAAAAGCAACATACAACGATTTCTCAATAATTTTTACATTCCGTGTGGGTATTGCTAACAACAGAAATAAATACTTTACTGACTAAAATTCATAAAATAAAAGCTTGTGGCTTCTCACCGCCATATTTTCCTGTTGTCTGTGCATTGCAAATACCGTTGTCAGTGCATTGGCACCGTTGTCAGTGCGTTATCATGGACCAGTGTGTGACAGATGCCATGTAAACTATTCTATCATTGATTGTTTATGAAGTGCAATTCAAACAAAATGCATCAAGTCTGATACTGAAAAACTAATTAACGATTTGGATCATTCACACATTTAAAATTCATTTAATGCTTTTGTTTAATGCTTGCAAGTGTGATACGGCTGTTTAAACTTGGAATTAATTATTAGTCCACTATTAAATTTTGTAAAAAAATAACCTGCACTTTTTGTACATCTATTTAATCATTAAAGATCATTAAAGGTTTGTTAATGTAAAAGACAAGCAGATATTTACAAATGTGTATTTAGATATCAAGATATGTGTAAAAAAACAAAAACATTTTGATATTTGAATTTACCAATCTGAATTTAAAATTATAATAACTGTAAACTTTGTTTCTGAACTAGGCCTAACATGTCATTCTTTAGTGTATTGATTTACAAAATGTACATGTATATAATTCACCTGTACACATGAGTATAAACCTTCATAACTAGTAATAAGTTACATAGCTACAGATAAGATATAATAAACAGGATTGACCTTTTAATAGAGGTCAGTTTATATTCTTCAGCAATCAAAAGGTGGGGATTTAACCTGACCAAAATTCACTACACTACAGAAAAAGTTCCTAACATTTTGTCATAAATAAACAACATTTGCAGTTTCTCCAAGT
The DNA here is from genome assembly GCA_002080025.1 of Modiolus philippinarum. Classification (NCBI taxonomy): domain Eukaryota; kingdom Metazoa; phylum Mollusca; class Bivalvia; order Mytilida; family Modiolidae; genus Modiolus; species Modiolus philippinarum. The sequence goes on from MJUU01028028.1 coordinate 22,871, forward strand.
TAAAGAATGTACAAAATTATATGTTTTTGCTTGTAAATCAATAATGATATTACCATAAATCTTCATTACTATAGAAACAAGAGCTGTCGCCAAATGGCAGCCAAATATACCCCCCGCTCATTGAACCATGAATCCATATGGTAAGTGCAAATTTAAGTGGATGTGGACACAATACAGGTGTGTTACAACTTTTAGTGCTTTAAGAGGAGTTGCACTCAAGAGGTAACCCATACAAAGGGAATCTGTGAAAAGTCAAGTCCAATTACCCTTCCTGGTTTCAAACAATAATTAAATTCCTTCATGCACATCTCCATATAGTGTCCTTCCTTTGTGTAAAGTTTCATCAAAATCCTTTCAGTTGTTTAAAAGGAGTTGGGCTTACAAGGTAACTCATACATAGGGAATCCATGAAAAGTTGAGGTCAAACAAGAGCTGTGGCCGAATGGCAGCCAAATATACCCCCCGCTCATCAAACCCTGAATTGATATAGTAAGTGCAAATTTAAGTTGGTGTGGACACAATACAGGTGTGGACACAGTACAAGTGTGGACACAATGATATAATCTTCAAGAAAGAACTTTTCACATGGGTTCCAATGAAAATACTCTGTCAAAATCAGACAAATAAAAATTTCCCCCTTTTTTTAGCCTATTTGACATTTTACACAAAAATCATAATCATTAGAGAAATTTTATTACAACACTTTGAAAACAATTTTTCAAAAGGACTACAATGAAAAAAGTGTGTCTCTCCAACAGTTTGATTTCACAATATCTACGCTTTAGATTATCTCTTTGAAAAAAAAAGATCATTGCAGAAGGAATCAATGAAAGTCACAGTCAAATTATCTCCCCTTCCTGGTTTTGTACAATAATTACATTCCTTCAAGCACTTCTCCATTTAGTGTTCTTCCTTTCTCTAAAGTTTCATCAAAATCCTTAAAGTGATTTAAGAGGAGTTGTGCTTACGAGGTAACCCATACATAGGGAATCAACGAAAAGTCAAAGTCAAATTATCTCCCCTTCCTGGTTTTCAACAATTATTATATTCCTTCATACACATCTACATATAGTGTTCTTCCTTTGTGTAATGTTTCATCAAAATCCCTCAAGTGGTTTAAGAGGAGTTGCGCTTACAAGGTAACTCATACATAGGGAATCTATAAAAAGTCAAATTATCTCCCCTTTCTGGTTTCGGACAATAATTATATTAATTCATGCACATCTCCATATAGTGTCCTTCCTTTGTGTAAAGTTTCATCAAAATCCTTCAAGTGGTTTAAGAGGAGTTGCGCTTACGAGGTAACCCATACATAGGGAATCAACAAAAAGTCAAAGTCGAATTATCTCCCCTTCCTGGTTTCGGACAATAATTATATTCCTTCATGCACATCTCCATATAGTGTTCTTCCTTTGTGTATAGTTTCATTAAAATCCTTCAAGTGGTTTCAGAGGAGTTGAGCTTACGAGGTAACCCATTAATAGGGAATCAACGAAAAGTCAAAGTCGAATTATCTCCCCTTCCTAGTTTTGGACAATAATCATATTCCTTCATGCACATCTCCATATAGTGTCCTTCCTTTGTGTAAAGTTTCATCCAAATCCTTCCAGTGGTTTAAGATGAGTTGCGCTTACAAGAAGTGTGGACAGACAGACGGGCAGACAGATGGACGGACAGACAGACAGGGTGATTCCTATATACCCCCCGAAACTTTGTTCATATTCCTTCATGTACATCTCCATACAGTGTCCTTCCTTTGTGTAAAGTTTCATCAAAATCCTTCCAGTGGTTTAAGAGGAGTTGTGCTTACGAGAAGTGTGGACAGACGGACAGACGGACAGACAGACAGGGTGATTCCTATATACCCCCCAAACTTTGTTCATATTCCTTCATGCACATCTCCATATAGTGTCCTTCCTTTCTATTAAGTTTCATCAAAACCCTTCCAGTGGTTTAAATGGAGTTGCGCTTACGAGAAGTGTGGACAGACTGACGGACAGACAGACAGACAGACAGGGTGATACCTATATCCCCCCCAAACTTTGTTTGCGGGAGGGGGGGTATAATTATCTCCCCTTCCTGGTTTCCGACAATAAATATATTCCATCATGCACATTTCCATATAGTGTCCTTCCTTTTTGCAAAGTTTAATCAAAATCCTTTAAGTGGTTTAAGAGGAGTTGTGCTTACTGAAGGTAACCCACACATAAGGAATCTATGAAAAGTCAAAGTCAAATTATCTCCCCTTGCTGGTTTCAGACAATAATTATATTCCTTCATGCACATCTCCATATAGTGACCTTCCTTTGTGTAAAGTTTCATCAAAATCCTTCCAGTGGTTTAAGAGGAGTTGCACTTACAAGAAGTGTGGACAGACGGATGGACAGACAGGGTGATTCCTGTATACCCCCAAACTTTGTTTGTGGGGTATAATATGAAAGAAGTAAACATTGTAGTGCTTTCTTTGTAAATGCCCAGTGGCACAAAGGAGATCAATCTCCTTAAAAAGCTATTGAATATCTAAATCCAATACAAAATGAAAGATATGTATTAAATATACATAAATCAATTTCAACAAAATGTGTTTGGTGAAACACTAATGCCCCTATGTAGCAATAAATAAGCAACCTATCGTATGAATAGTGAGTCTGAGAAACTGATATGTATTTATGAATTCTGATGTCAATTAAAAAGTTAAAATCAGGTGAAGTGGTGATTGTGTATGAATGCAAACTAAGAAATAACTCGAACCAATTCCCCCCCTCACCCCCACCCCACCCGAAATGTATCCAGACACAATCAGGACATACAATAATACTTTCACAACTCTCCTTTCCCTTTTTGAAGCATTTTTCATTAGTTCATTGTGTTTCTGTCTATCAATGCAAGAGCAGTACTTTGATCATTTGATTGCATCATAACAGTGCTAACAGATAATCTTTTATACACTTCATCAGTAGAAAATAATAAATAATTTTTCCCTGCACACCATTTAAAATGTAAGTTTCAAAGGAACTTGCCAAAAAGGTCATTGTTGTAGATGAAATGCCTTAAAAATTATACTGCCAATAAATAACTGAACAGAGAGAACTTTAGTATGTTAAGTATACCCATTTCCAGCATAATAACATTAGAAGTGTGCTTCAAAAACCACCAGGAAAATAAAATAGTTACCTGGTCTTCTTCACCCCAGACAAGCTGTGTAGGTACTGTTATTCTGTGAGCTATCCTCTCCATCAACTGACTGTTTTCTAGCATGGCTAGTGATTTAAATACTGTAAAATATCAAAGTATTATCTAATATGATAATAATAATAATTGCATATGATTTGCATAAAAAAAATTTGGGGGTCATCAAACTTATTTTTGAATAAATGACAAAAGAGTGATTTTTACAATTATTTCTATACAAATTATCTCCCCTTAACAAAACAGGCTATTACTAAAAGAATTCAATAGTCTGCATTTTTACCACAAAAAGAAAAAAGATAGCATATTAGATCAAATTTAACTATACATTGTAACTGTGAAAGTACTATTGTTCATGGGGTTCCAATTTTCGTGGATTTCGTGGTTCATAAAAACCACAAAATTAAGATCCAAACGAAATGCATTTTTTACCTACAGCTTTAATAGATAGAATCTAAAACCATGAATTCCAGTACCAACGAAATACTGTAAGCCGGAAAAATTTTGCAGCAGTTTTATTTTCGCCATTTTCACATTTGGAATGGAAGCTTGAAAATAAACCAGCACAAATAAACATGTCTATTATTGAAGTCAATGGTCAACAATTTGGCAGCCCGAATTCAAAAATGCAGGAAGTAAAATCCTGTCAATTTACTATGAAATAAAGACGCCACGAAAATTTCTCTGTTTACATTATTGATATTTAGGAAAACCATGAAAATTGATGTCCATGAATAAAAGTACTCCTACAATATAGGACACTGAAAACCATTTGCCAACATTCCCACAGTGACTTCCATTTTTCATCAGATACGCGAGAATGACATGCAGCTTTAAACCCCTGTACTGCCTTAACTGCAAAGGTAACAGAACATTAGGCTCTTCAGAGGCTGAGTCCTTTACCTGGGTTATGGCTCCAATAGACTCTTTAGTTTTGACTATCAAAGAATCATAAATAACTTGTATTAATGCCATGTTAGGTTTCAATTCTTGGCTAAACAACTCCTATATTTTAGCAAAACGCTGTCCATTCAAAAGGGACACAATTTTTACATTGTACCATCCAAAGACTACAGTGATTAAGTGATCTAAAAACCACAGACAATGAAAATGGGTATATGGCCGTAGAATAATATTAATTTTTTAAATCACTTACATCTGTAGTAATATTTGTTATAAGGACGTCTCATGTCTACAGCTCCTTGTATAATCTGTAAAATTAATTACATAGAATTTAAACAATAATATCTGATAATTAAAATACAATAACAATCCCAAATAATACTGGTTAGACATAGATGTAGAAATATTCAAGGATTAACACAATTGTAAAATTGTTGATTAGTTACTATTTGTTTTTTTAGGTGACTCAATTAATTTCTATGAACAAAGATTACTTTTCTGAACACTTGTTTACTTACTCTGAGGCCTTTGTTTTATTGGACAGAGAAAAGCTGTACTTATATATGTACATACTTGGTTCTGTGGTTTGAGCACACATAGAAAAAGATGTTCTTCCGTTTTGTCGTTTGCACATATTTCAAATTTTTCAAGAGATAAGGTTATTAACCTTGTCTATACTTACATTGAAGTTTTGGTAGACCTGTTGTATACACATGACATATATTTAAATTCCTGGCAAAAATGCAGGTGTTTTTTTTTTTCATCGACACTTAAACAAGTATTTCAACTTATTGAGCTGAAACTGTCCTGAAAGGTATTGTGTTCTCTTTATTTATTCAATGGATAATTAAGAGGTAATGACCATTAACTTAAATGAAGTTGAAACCCAATGAAATTATTTTTGAAAGCCTGCACATAACCTAAAAGTGGATTTAAGTTGTGCCCATATTAATGCAATTGTACATCAAATACCGTATAGTGGGTAATTTTTGCGGGGTTCTTATTTTCGCGTATTTTCGCGGATATACTTAAATCACGAAAATAAATTCCGGGAATATTTTATGTATTCTTAGGAAATATTTAGGATCTTTGATAATCCGCGAAAATTTTAAACGCTAAAATTTTTGGTATACATTTTCCACTCAAATCTGCGAAAATAACCTGCTATACGGTATGTGCATACAACTATCATAAGAATCTCAATTTCCTTAAATATGAGTTGTTCTTACAGCCATTAGAATCCTTATATTTCACAACCATGACTTTCATAGTAGGCAAAACAGAAGACAATGGTTTGCTATTTATTTTGTATTTTATTTCCCTTTTAAAATAATATTCATAAAATAAATATAACAATTAAAGAAAATTTCTCTAATTTCTAGCAAATTCAACCAATGCCTGATCGATGTGATAATTATAATATCTTTCATTTCAAATTGTTGATTATCATAATTCTACTGTCGAAAGTTTTAAAATTCAAAAGATCAAGTTTAAGCAAGAACTTTTATGTTAAACCCTTGAGACAGAACAACTGTGATAATTAACGGCTTGCAAATGATAGATTTTATTTCTCTAATTCTAAATTTAATGACATTTTCATGTGTTTTAGTTTTTACCCAGTCGCAGGCGTTTCCAATCAATACCGTGACGTCAACGGATATGAAATTTATATTGCATGGAAATCAACAAAAGCAAATCGATCAAAGGTGATTCAAGATAAATAAACCATGTATGCTTTGAGAAAATACTTTTTATATTGATTTATACTCGAAATAAATTTATTTAAGGTATTTTTTGCTATTTGAAGAAAAGTTTATGACCTTTTCAATATCCAATGAAATTGCGAGATAAATTCATCCACATGTTGGAGAACATTTTGATCTCCTAATGAATGAAATTGACAAGAACACCAGAATTAGAGAAAAATATTTCTCATTTCTAGAGAGAGAAAGAACAACTCGCCTAAAATTTCCAGCGAAATCTATTCGGAACATAATCCTCAGTGTTTTACATTATGTCATTAGAAAAACATTTTCTACAACTTAAACATGTTAATTATGAAATTTATCATCAAGCCTGGTTTTCAAACATTTGAAAAATCTATTTAGCTTGATGTGAGAAATTTCATAATCAATTTATTCCTTTTTGTAGAAACAATATATATCTTACTTGTTTTGGCATAAAAATTGGTTTATGATATTGTGCAAAATCTAACAGTAACTGCATTTCATCTGGATTTTTTGGTATCAATGGACATCTGTGTAAAGCATCATCCTGTCCAGATTCTAAGATGGATTCTACAATTGTTCGTATCTGTGTTGCAACAACTGTTTCAATTGGTGTTCTCACTGTTAAAAATAAAAACAGGTATAACTTAAAGAATACAGTACACAGTGACACATTTCAAAATTTAACACCCTTTGCACTGATCAGGGATGGCTCTGGCTTCTGAATATCTGTCGCCAGAAAAATCGCCAACTTGTATTTTTTTGTCGCCAATTGCAAAAATTTGGCGCCAATTAGGAAGCACCCTATTGATTTTCTAGGATGGACCATGGACTTTTGTGCTTTGTTCCACACTAAATAAATGTGGTACAAATTCTTTTATTATCATTTTTTCGGTTTGAATTGTTTGCTGCCTTTTCAAACTTTTCATAGTTATTTTCTTTAATCTCAAGGTCGTTAATGTTTCATCTGCAGAGAGATGCTTTATTACCCTACAATGAATGATTTTTTCCTTTATCACTTACACGCTTTTTCTGTATTGGGTTGCATTATACACTCTGAATACAGTAAGAAAATGTTATTAAAGACCTTTTGATGAGAGGTGTGTGGAATGAATAGATAATAAAATTGAATTAATTTTGTCAAGTTTCAAATAAATAGTTGAACTTTCATTGTATCAATAAAAGTATTCAACAAAATTATGATTTGCAATTATTTGCATATAGTTTGGTAAATTTCATTATAATATCTTTAAAGGAGTTCAATTTTTCATTTTATAAGAATTGATATACAGTTTTAGTAAAAATTAACACTCAAAAGCCTCTTTAATTTTGTTTTCAAAACACAGAAAAGGGGAAGTAACTCAACTGCATAATTGCGTAATTTAATCCATTTGCTTTCGTGAACATTTATAAAAATAAGGAGTGATATTAAATGAAAAAATGAAGAGTAAAACAATATTAGTGTATAATTATACTCTTTCATTTCCTTTGATTGGGCTTGTATCTGTCACAAGTCATGTTGACACGTGCACAGGTGAACACTTCAAAAGGTAAACACATCGATCAACAGGTAAAAATTACGTAATCAACAGATGACCGGAAATAATCAATGGACTTCAATTGTTGCCAGAGGCTATGAATTAACATCAAATTATTACTTATGATTGTTTAAAACAACAAAAATCATGACAGGTTTCAAGTGAGAACTGTAAAAATACCGGAAGGTTGATTTGAAAAACGTTGTCGCCAAAAAAATCGCCAGGAACGATTTTTTGTCGCCAGAATGAAAATAAAATCGCAAATCGCGACATTGACGAAGCCCAGCGCCATCCCTGACTGATTTTTGCTTTAACTCAGTTCAGGAATGTGTCTTGATCAGTTACAGTGCTCCCTAACATAAGGCACCTCTTTTCTGGCATCGATTTCCAAGATACATTTTTCAAAAAGTTACAGTGTCTTTATAAATTATCCAGCAATAAATCACCAACCTCACATATTGTCCAAATTTAACCTGGTTCTAGGGATGGCACTACAATCATTTAATGAGAAAGAGGGCAGAATTATTTGCAGACTCTTAAAATCAATGACTTATTAGATAGGTATTTTGTATCCAAATGCTTAAAACATGCTTATCCTTATTTTTCATTTTTAAGGACTTATTTACTTATGTCTTATTTTATATGTTCCACTTTACAAAGGCTTCATTATTGACTTTATGACTTATGTTTGAACTATTTAAATTAAACACCAATCAAGGTTACAAAATGAGCGTGAACAGATTTATTTATAAATAAAGGGCTACGCAGAGCGCAGCATGATAGGATCGCACCATGTCGACCACTAAAATTTGAAAAGGTGTAATTTAGAGCAAATTTGGACACAGTAACTAGATGGACACAAAAAAAGCTTGATACAATAATAAGCTGGACCCAAAATAGTATAAATAAAGCTTACAATGAGAATAATCCGAAGAAAAAATCCTATCAAAATCTGATGAAAAATAAGGATTTTGCATATTTCTTATAATTGCAATTTTTGCCCTCTGACCCCTTATAGCTCCGAAATGATATGAGCTACGCCAAATCTACTGAATACTACTTATAGCTTACAATGAGAGAAAGCAAGGAATAAAAACCCATCAAAATCTGATGAAAAATAAAGATTTCACATATTTGTAATAATTGCAATTTTGCCCCTTTGACCCCTTATAGCCGGGAAGCGGTAAAAGATACATCAAATCTGTTGACATACTACTGAAAAGCTTGCATTGAGAAAAATCCAAAGAAAAAATCCCATTAAAATCTGATCTAAAATAAAAGATTTCACATATTTCTAAAAATTGCAATTCTGGTCCCTTTGACCCCTTATAGCCCAGAAACGGAAAGAGCTACTCAAAATCTGTTGACATACACCTGAAAGCTTACAATGAGAGGAATCTAAAGAAAAAATCCCATTGAAATCCGATGAAAAATAAAAATTTTAGGTAATCTGTATGTTTGCAATTTTGGTCCCGTTGGGCCCCTCATAGCATGGAAAGGAAACAAATTATCAAAAAACTTGTGGTGCAGCACTAGTTTTATTTTTCATGAGGAATCCATTGCAAAAAACTCCATTAAAATTGGACTAAAAATAAATAAAGGGCTACGC
>MJUU01028031.1:3596-39500 GCA_002080025.1 Modiolus philippinarum
TTAACTTCAGAAAATTTATTCCATGCATATATATAGGAGAAATTAAACCATATTTTGTTTTTCTAAAGAAAGTATTACAAATCAAGCGACACTTTCTCATAATCGTCCAAATGAGTTAAATAGAGTTAATAAAGACAGTGTTTGGGGTCACTGCAGCCAGTAATGGCACGCCCCCTTTTAACTCTAGACTGGATATTCAATTTATAATTGTTTGTTTTTAATACCTTTCTGTAGAACATTTTATAACAAATTTATGCTACACTACAGGAGAGTTCCGATTATTTTGCCTCTTACTTACATTTTTTAATAACGACCACTATCAATCAAATATTTACTAGACATCCCTTTTATTTCATCATTTTTCAGTCTGTATGTGAATCATTATACATGTAGATTTCGTTTAAAGACAAAAACACACGAACACAAAACAGCTTGCAGAAAACGGGTCTCTATCTTCTCAAGTGTCTAAGAAAAAAAATTTCTGACCAGCATCTTGGTTGAAAAAAATATTATGGCTCTGACTTTGTCCATCAGAAAAAAAACCTGGCATAGTGAACAGTAGGAAACATAATCTGTCCCGCGTAGCGGACCAAAAAAATTTCCCGGCTCGGGTAAAAATCCCAGCCCCCGCCCCCTCCTGAAAATCAAATGGTCCTTGCCTTACATTTTAAGACAATTGAAATGATATAGTTTTGTTGATTTTAATACTTTCAATATACGTTATCTATTTTTTCAATTAACACACCCGAGTAACATGTACAGCCCCTGTATCATGTTATTTTTCCAATAAACAATGTAACCTGTGTAATGAGGTGTGACATTTAAATTGTCCACAATGTATGCTTCGGTGAAATAAAAAATTTGTATAATTTCGTCTGAATAAGCTGAGAATGTGGTCAAATATATTTTTTTTCTTCTTCTTCTTCTTCTTCTTTTAGTACCAACTTTCAACTTAATGTTGACTTGAATTCTCTACTCCGGCTGGGAAATTTAAAATCTTTGGTTCATTATTTATTTCTATTAGATGTCATAAAATATATAGTTTTATGGCATAATTATGTTTTACTTTCAAGTAAATAATCCAGTATAAATAAAAAATGGTATTTCATTGAAGACATTTCTTTTCAGTAAATTTATTACGTATTGATATTTCTATTTGTTATTTTTAACTATTAGTTTTGGATTCAAAAAATGAGAGTTTATATAAATACATGTACATGAATCTAGCACAAATACGGTAATACTGTGATCGACTGTGACTGCCTGTCACAATCCACCACAGTGCAGGACAGTACAAGTGAAACGGTAATTAACTGACATGCACTGTAACAATCCGGGGCAGTGCATGACAGTAGTCGTAAAGACTGTCATTTACTGTGAGTAACTGTTACTTTACTGGACAGTTAATCACGGTACTTGGGTATTACTGTTAATGACTGTCCCCGATTGTTACAGTTCTTGACAGTAGTTTATAGGTTTTTTCACAGTAGTAGGACAGGAGATACCAGTTAATGACAGTGAAAAAATCACTGTTCCTGGTATGGACAGTACTATATTTGGTTCATAGTGCGTTGAAGGGAGATTTTGCGTCTTTAATCTTTGGTTCTAGTAAACCGATCGTTATTAAATGTAGTATAATATTTCTTGGCATACGCGTGATCTAGTTTTTGTTTTTAATTTTGTGTTCCTGGGCCAACCCATTTCGTGAAAAGGGCCAAAAGGGGTTACATTGGGCGTTTGACTGTCGAATGCTCATTATTTATCGGATTCTTACTGAGTTTCCTTCTGTATTTCTAAGGAAATTTCCAATCTGGAGTATACAACGAATTAAATGTCGCATGTAACGTTCATAAGATAACAAACAAAAGATAACAATAAGATAAATGTATCGCAGTGATAGTCACCAGAATGCGGAATACTTAGTATTTCGCTCGAAACTAAGGTTTCCATATCAGATATTTTGCACGAAATCTGGAGTTTCTAAACGGAAAAGACAGTTTTTCGCGAAAAACCTGGTATCGGTACCTGGTATTTAGCACGAAAACTGCAATTTCCGTTCGCAATAGGCATTAAGTTTCAATCAAAAACACAAATTATAGTTTAGCCAATGAATAATGAGAAACAGAAAACACAATTAGGTGTTTAAAGTTCATCCAATTAGAAACGAAAACAGCTATACAGAATTTAATTCAATCAATCAAAATCGTTTATCCTGCTTACAGCTTTTCCTTTTCTTTTTTATTATACCTTCGTCAATTTTGTTTGTTAATATTTTAATAGTTTAATTTGTAGTCTGTAGTTTACTTACATCTTTATCCAGTTTTCTTTTTTGGGTTATTATATTTCATTATATCCTTTTAAAGAGTTTTATATGATACCATATACAAACTTAATGAATCTAGCATAAATAATTTATGATAAACAAGATTTTAATCTGCTGTTTGAAGCCAATCTTTAGCAAAACAGTTCATTTTTTTCCTACTTTTTGTGTTGGAATATACAAATTCTGTGAATTTTAGCATAAATAAGGTTTGATAAGTGAAATCTACACTGTAAAGATTGCAAAAAGAAATCTGAACACTTGAGCCTATTAGACACTGATTATGCATGCAATAAAGAGAACAAAAATACATTCATTCTGTATATGGTTTCGGTTTTGGTTTCGGATTCGCTTTCGGTTTCGACGATAAATAGTAAAAATGTCTAATACAAGGTTAAAACAAGCAATGAAACAACGCTTTTATTGTTATATTATTGGTGTTGTTCATCTTGAAATCATTCATAACCAAATGTGTTTTTAGCGTTGTATTTGTTGTATTTGTGTGTTTTGTGGGTATGTATAGTGTCTTTGGTGTTTTGTATTATGGTGTTCTTGCTTTTTCATTGCTTCTAGAATTTGATTTGTGTAATATTTTTCCTTCGGTATTGTACTGCCGTTCTTTTATTTTATTTGTTTCGATCTAGATGTGATAGTATTAAGTTTTAAGCAGCTGTATGTAGATATTCTATTTGGGTTTTCTGACTTTTCTTGTGAAAATATATCTGAACCAGGGTAACATCCGAGACATCAAAAGTAGCAATATCTGATACAAAAATATGGTAACTTAATTTTTCTTAAACCAAACCAAGCAAAAGGTAAAAGATATATCATAATGAGTAGGCAGAAGTATATCTATAACTGTGTTATTCAATGTAGAGTGTTGTTCTACTCAAAACTCGATGCAGTTGTATGGATATTAGCAACATGTATTGTTTTGTTCTAATAATATTTTTTTTTGCAACCCAATAAGAAACTGACAAATATTTAACCCATCATATCATTCTTTATGAACACAATTATGTATAAATATTCACATACTTCTCATGGTGTAACTGTTTTTAATATATGGTACAATATACTCGGCTAATAATCCTGCTGTTCTTATATGAAAGTTTTAATGCCTTTTTGCTTTTTTATATTTACAGTCGAGACGAAATCTGATGACGAGAATGAGGATAATTTGGAGAAGTTACAATATTTGTATGCAGTAAAATGTTTATACAAAGAAACATCAACTACACCTTAACAAAAGACACTGCAATCATATCCTACGCTACAACAATTTGATTCATTTACAGATTTTCTGTATTTAAACCGAAGTGCAAGGTGTTATATATACCATGTAAATTATACCCAATTTTATTTTAACATGACAGATAACTAATAATGCTTGAATTATACCAATGTATCTTTATATATCCTTATTTTTATTGCACTATTGTTTTATCATTTACTTGAAAAAAGGTCATTTTATGGTCATATAAAATTAAAATCCTAGAGGATGTATTTTACTCTCATTATACGGATTAAGTTATTTCCTGATTCGGTATTCGTTTGCCAATGTATTCCATATTTTGAAAGCAGTTTTAGCCTAATTCAAGAGATACCTACATATAAATTTCTTAAAAGAAAATTGTATTTTGGTTCAAAAGATTTCAATGATCATAATTGCATGGAAGACAGCGTAAGAATACCCTGACTGACTCTATATAATGGTTAATGGTATTTGAAAAAAGGTCGCAATACCCCAGGTGGGTAGCCGCCGTCAAAACCCAATCAACAACAACAATTTAAAACTTAACAGTATAATTGTAAAATCGATGTCTTTGCACCATTTTTTTTTCATTTGCTTTACATTTCTGTCCAGTGGTTGCATCTACTTTGACTTTTTGTCCTTGGGATTTCGGCTTTTGACAATACTTGTTTGTAAGTTTATAAGCTAACTGAGTTATTGACGCAACCAATAAAGTACTCCTATTTCCATTGTAGTTAAAGTTAATGTTTAAGTATTGTACCGACACATAGTGTTATTTTATAGATATTCATTATTTTTTAAGACAAAGCCAAGAAGTGGTTGGAGATTTGATAAGCCATCCTAAACATGTCACGTGATAGGCATACGTATTATAAAAAGTAGCGTTCTTTTAAATGAGCTGCGCGTTTCTGATCAAATATAGAGTTAGTGTCTTTCAGAATCCGTTTTTGTGAATAGTGAAGGTGTTGCTATAAAAATTAATAATTACTATATATATATATCTAATAATACTACTTTAAATTTGCTCGACGTTATGATTCCCCATTGGTGAAGAGAGTCACGTGATTAAACGAGTCACATGATTAAATTCTTCAAACAAACAAAAAGGCGAATAGAAACAGTTCGAAGTGACAGTCATAACTTTTACATATTTTTTATAGAGTTCACTTACATTCACATAGTTCGAAGCGACAGTTGTAACTTTTTATACCAGGTAAGATTATTTCAATTTCTCAACGGTTTTAGAAACAGTTGGAAAGAAGGAAACAACTTCTATACTATATACACACCGGGGCGAGGGCCGGCTGCTCCTGTACGCTTAATGGAACAATGTATTAAGGTCAAGTGGAAGTAAATGAACGCCATCTAGTGTCGCTTGTTTACAAATGCCCTGCCCCTAACGTTTCCGATTGTTCCACGTTGTCTGTTATGACGTTACGGTGGTTATGACGTTTATATTTCAATACCGGAGGCAAATATTGCGAAGAAAAATCGGCATGACAGATTTCATTTTCGTAATTTCAAATATAAGTTAAATAATACTGTCAAAAATGGTAATACGTCAATATGTACTTCCAAGTCAGCCTATTCAATATGCTGCGGCAAAAGTCACACAGATAGCAATGCAACAAGGAGCCATATTTTCAATCGGAAACTAGATGCCAGAAGCCTAATTTAACATTTTTCCTTTGTAGCATTGTGAAGTGAAGTTTGTGAAGTGGCTTCCGGAACAGTGCGTTTAAGGTGACGTGACACGCTCACAGCTGCTTTCCGCCGATTCCTGTTCGTCTAGAATTAATTTAATATTTCATGATGTTGTCGCTTCCAGTAAAAAACATTTCTTGCAAGCGTGTCAAAATAGCAGTGTGTCTAATTTCGCGTAAAAAGTACAGATCACAAGTCATGGCGAACGCGAGTCTGTTTAGGAACTTGTCGAGGACAACGAACCGGCCTCTGTCTCATCTGTATTAAAGATATCGGGACAAAAAAAATCCCTTTTCCTGAAAATTACATTCCGAGGGAATATTGAATACGCGGTCATTTTTATAATAAATATTCATTTATAGGAAATATATGTAGACTTAGGTTTATTAACTGGTTGATATGTTTAAATGTTTGTTATACTTGTTTTAATTGTTTGTCACAAGCATTTCATGTTTATTGACAATATAAAGAATTTTATTTGATATATCGTCTGTTGGAAATTACTGACTGACAATATACATAAAATTTACAATGTGTATTGTAAGTATATAAGTATTCTCTCGCCCCCACCTCAAACAACCACCGCCCACCAACACCCATCACCCTCCTTTCCTCACAAAAACCCAGGCACAAACCCCCATCCCAACAAATTTGGGGCATTTTGTAAAAGACTCCAGTTATGGCACGTTTTCTGCATCATTACAAATAAATTTACAGGACAACAAATGTAACAAGGTTTGAAACGATTTATCCACTTCTGACGGCTGTAATATCACTCTGGCCATTGTAAACTTCTAATTGGCGTGACGCTATGCATGAATATTAATACACCTCTGACGGCTGTAATATCACTCTGGCCATTGTAAACTTCTAATTGGCGTGACGCTATGCATGAATACATCGGCAAACGAATACTGAAGCAAGAACGAGGAAAAGGGGAATTCTAAAATCATAAATCCAAAATTACGGCAATTCACATCCAGCACGAATTTAGAAAGTATCAAAAAGACAGTACAAATAAATTATTCACTACACATATGGGGAGGATTTGGATCCAAAAAAACGAGTTTAACCCCAACGCAATTTTTGCGCCTGTCCCAAGTCAGGAGTGTGTTGGTCATTGGATTGTCCATGTCTTCTTATAAAAATTTACCCTTCCGGATCACCATCACCCTCTAGTTTATAGATATTCGGGTTATTGAATGTGTTCTGTTTCCATTGATTTATTCACTTTTTTTGCTTTTAAGGACCATTAAGGGCTTGCTATATGGTGCGAGGTTCCTCAGTGTGTTGAAGACCGTACGTTGACCCCTAGATGCTTTGTTTTTGGATCGTTTTAACCTGAAGATTTAATGTTGTCTCCTTGACATTTACCCCATTTCCTTTCTTTTTCATAAAATGAACAAGAACGCCACACAACTAGAGCACTAGCAGTTTGAACCCCTACTGAGGTATCATCAGGTGCTCCGGAAGGGTAAGCATGGTCTGCTCCACGCGTGGCACCCATCACACTGCCAGTGAAGTCTGGTTTTGTCACAGTCGGTGTTAGTCAGTCCGGTCTCGAATGAAATCAAAGAATATTTTACGAAAGGATATGGAGTAAATACACATGAGACCACAACACATATGTTAACTCCAACTGCAAAAATTTTAATGAGCTGTATGGCCATTTCGGAAATGAATTCCTCATCAGCAGCACTAGAAACCAAACAAAGGAAATCCATTATTTCAAAAAAATGTCCATTTTCCCTAGAAATTTGTCGGTATGGTATGTATCTATGTCAAACTGTAAGAATTTCATTTTATCCAAGGGCAATAAATAAAACTTTTCAGACAAAAATTCGTTCTGATACATACTCTGATCTACTTCCGATCTCTTGATATAAAAAAAATCGTTAAGCTGCGACAAAGCCACATTTTATTTTTTGAATTCCACGTAATTTTTAAAGAATTTACATTAAACATTCATATGCATGGTAATTTGGTGGGTATTTAAATTAACACTAAATCAAAAATAGTTATACACATGTATACTCGTATTTTCGGCTGAAAAGTAGAGTTCAGAAAATACATAAATGAAAGAGTCGGAAAAACAAAGGTATGTGTTGTCCATTATTTGACGACCAGGACCATGAGGATATAAAGTCAGTTTGTTTAGTGTTCTAGAGTTTGTTTCATATTTACCGAAAGCATACATCTACGCTCAATTTAACGTCTTTTTGCCAATGTTTCAATCTCATCGCATCGGACTTCATACACGACGTCGTACAAAATTACTTATTTTCCAACCTGTTTCCTTCATTCGACAGTAAAACGAACCCGGTTACCCCCATTTTAAAAAAATCTTTTCTGAAAGCTCTGAATCTAAGCATTAACATATCAATTTTCCCAAAACATTCATGGTTAGCTGAAAATTTGCCAGTCATGTAAGTGCAAATATTAGCGTAAAATTAACATTTTCCCTATCTGTTATATGTTAATTTCTTTCAAGTCGGTACCCTACTTTGAATACGAATTGTGATAAAACGAGATATGTTACCCCAATTTTATTTTTGGTATATCAAATCTACTTTACAATAAAAACATAATATCAAAAAAAAATTCATGGTTTCAGTCATTTACTTCGACTTTACCTTAAGGCTATTTGTAATGGACAGAGTGAATGCTAGATTATCAACCCAGGTTCTGATCATAGATTTTTTTTAGCAAATATCGGGCCGGCAAATGTTTCTTAAGAATCCCAGACCCTCTGAAAATCAAATGGTTCGTGTCTAAACCTCACGGGAACGACAGCATCCTCACAATTTCAGGGGTCCTGTGTTCGAGTTTGGCCAATAGACGTCCGTATGCTGTTCCTTTACGCTTAATGGGGTCATGTATTAAGGCTTTCTTTCTAATGGAGAGAGTGAAGGCTAGATTATTTTTCTATAACCAAGGTGTTGATCATAGAATTTTTTTAGCAAATATCGGGGCCAGCAAATTTTTCTAAAGAATCACAGGCCCACTGAAAATCAACAGGTCCGTGTCTTACCATCACGGGAACGTCGACATCCTCACAATGTTAGGGCTCCTGTGTCCACTCTTGGCCTATAGACGTCAAGCCAGCCTGGGAATTTGTGAACTAAATTGGTCAGGCGTCGACGGCCAAGCGTAGACACAGGAACTCTGTCATTGTGATGATTGAACGACAGTGCAATGAGGATTACGTTATCAATTGTATCTAAGGAACCGACCATTTAACTTGAAACAGCGGCTATGGTTGTTCCCAAAAAATATTTTGAGGTTGATTATATGTGAAAAAAAATATTTAGCTGCAAAATTGATGAAAATATATTCTGAAGCAGTCTTTCTGCTCAAAAAATGACGCTAATTTTGAGAAAAAAAATATTTTGTGTAAACAAGTTGAAAAATTTCTGTTCAGAATAAAAACTATAACCCCTCCTCCCCTCAAATTAAATGGTCGGTTCCTTAGATATATGCAAATTGAAAGCACCACGACTTTGTTTGACTATAACATACATGGCAAAAGGGATAATTTCTGAAATCGATATAATATTGATGCCTGCAATCATTATATTTCCTTTAATTTGACTAAAACAATATGGTAAATGAACATTTTCTGCAATTGATATAATATGGATAACTACAATTATGAAAGTTCATGCAGTTTTGCAAAAGGTACAATTTCTTTGTTGGATATCATACCGATGCCAAAAATTATGAGACTTCCTGTAATTTAACATATGGCAAAAGGGACTATTTCTGCAATCGATATTATATCTATACACTTAATCATGAAACTTCCTGTAATTTTACCAAACACTTATGGCGAAAGGGAAAATTTCTGCAATTGATATAAATCCATGCCCACAATCATGAAATTTCCTTTAATCCTTTAATTTACTAAAATCTTATTGCAAAGGAGACCGTAGAACTTCCTGTAAATTGATAAAAACTTATGACAAAAGGGGCATTTTCTGCAATTGATATAAATCGATGCCCACAATCTTAAAAACTGCTTTAATTTGATTAAAATCTTATTGCAAAAGACATTTTTTTCTGCAATCAATATAATATCAATGACTGCAACCACAGAACTTCCTGTAATATGACAAAAAACAGGTGGCAAAAGGTACATTTTCTGTGATCGCTGGAATATTGATGCCCGGCATTATGAAACTAACTGTAATTTGACTTAAAACAAATGGCAAAAGGGACGTTTTCTGTAACTGATATAATATTAATGCCTGCAATCATAAAACTCCCTACAATTTGAATGAAAATATATCACAAATGGGACAATTTCTGTTTTGATGGCAAAAGGAATATTTTCTGCGATCGATGTAATATTGATGCCCGCAATTATGAAACTTCCTGTAGTTTGACTACAAACCGATATCAAAAGGGGTATTTTCTGCAATGATATAATACCAATGCCCGCAATCATGAACCCCCCCCTGTAATTTTACAAAACAAATATATATGGCAAAAAAGGATTTTCTGCAACATATATACTACTCAACAAAAGAATCGATACACAGATTTTATCGAAAATAATATGTTACTTTCTAGCAGTAAAACCATAACTCATAGATAAAATGTATTTTTTGCTTGTAAGAGTTAACATCATCCCTGAAGATTTCTCTTACAATTTCTGAACCATTTCCGGTCACGGTCAAGGTCATAATCCGGAATTTCTGTTTGCAGGCCTTAATAGTGAGTATGTCCAAATTTTCTTTTTACCAAACCATCACATTTTCGAACCGGCTGAAGTAAAATCTCTGTTGCTATGTCGACCATGATTTCGTCGGGCCTATCTTCTGTTTTCAACTACCGATCTCATAACGGTAAAACGCGTGTTATGCGAACTTGACGTGGTGGCGTCTCACCGGACCTGCTGCCACGTGATTTATCATTTGATGAGCATGTTTTCTTTGGTTTCATTGAAAGTCTTTAGTTTGATCTTCTTTTCACATAGCAATGAATTTTGAGGGTAAAAATCAAGTTCAACGGTCTGACTGTGCTAAGTCATTGTCAACGTTGATTTTGGATTGAACGGGGCATCGAAATGAGACATTGTTTGCCATTTTTTAAGATGGCAAATTGTTAACATGATTAATGTTCCAAATTATGGACATCAAACAATTTAAATTATTCATCTGTTAAGGCGAACTCGATCATCGGGCGAAAAATTACAATACCAGATTTTCATCGTATCCGTTTCGGAATTGATTTAAAAATTGAATAAACAAATGCGTTTTGACGTTGAATACATTTATACACTAAAATAAAAATTTTAAATTGCAAAATACAAAAATATTTACAAAATTAATTGTGTATCGTTTCTTTTGTTGAGAAGTATATAACATTGATCATCAAACTTCCTGTAATTTGACTAAAAACAGAACACAAAAGCCAATTTTGTAAAAAAAATATTTTGTTGATATCAGTTGAAAAAAAAATTCTGTTCAAAATAAAAACCACAACCCCACCTCTCAAGTTAAATGGTCGGTTCCTACGATATATGCAAACATAAAGCACCACGACTTTGTTTGACTATAACATACATGGCAAAAGGGATAGTTTCTGAAATCGATATAATATTGATGCCTGCAATCATTAGACTTCCTTCAGTTCGACTAAAATCATATGGCAAAAGGGACATTTTCTGCAATTCATATAATATGGATAACCACTATAATGAAACTTTCTGTAGTTTGGCAAAAGGGATAATTTCTTTGTTGGATATCATATTAATGCCAACAATCATGAGACTCCCAGTAATTTGACTGAAAACATATGACAAAAGGGACTATTTGTGCAAACGATATAATATCCATACTGTTAATCAAGAAACTTCCGGTAATTTTTACCAAAATCTTATGGCAAAAGGGACATTTTCTGCAATTGATATCAATCGATGCCAACAATCTTAAAAATTCCTTTAATTTGACTAAATTCTTATTGCAAAAGAGACATTTTCTGCAATCAATATGATATCAATGACTGCAGCCATAGATCTTCCTGTAATTTGACAAAAAACAGATGGAAAAAGGTACATTTTCTGTAATCGCTGGAATATTGATGCACGGTATTATGATACTGACTGTAATTTGGCTAAAAAACAAATGGCAAAACGGACATTTTCTGCAATTGATATAATATTAATGCCCGCAATCATGAAACTCCCTACAATTTGAATGAAAATATATCACAAATGGGACAATTTCTGTTTTGATGGCAAATGGAATATTTTCTGCGATCGATGTAATATTGATGCCCGCATTTATGAAACGTCCTGTAATTTGACTAAAACAGATAGCAAAAGGGGCATTTTCTGCAATTGATGAAATATTGTTGCCTGCAATCATGAAACTTCATATAATTTTACTAAAAACATATGGCAAAAGGGGCATTCTGCAACTGGCATTATATCGATGCCTGCAATTATGAAAATTCCTGTTTCTAAGTGTTTGAATAAAAATACATTTAAAAAGGGAATTTTTTTGCAATTCATATAATATGGATGACTCCAATAAAGAAACTATAAATTGACTAAAAATACGTGGCAAAAGGGACAATTTCTTTATTCGATAAAATATCCATGATTGCAATTATGATTCTTACTGTAATTTGACTGAAAACGTGTGTCAAAAGCTACAATTTCTGCAATCGATACAATATCATGCCCTCAATCACGAAACTTCCTGTAATTTTACCAAAATCATACGGCAATATTAAGAGACATTTCCTGAAATCGACAAAATAGCCGTGCCCGCAATCAATAAACTTCCTGTAATTTGACTCATTGATGAAATCCCCTATAATTTGTTTAAATTATAAATAGAAAATGTATTAAACTTCAGTATATATGTGTAGGCAAGTCCGACGCCTTGGCGTAGTTATATTGAACGATATGAAACTACAAAATAGCATCTTTTACAGACAGTATTTTGCCATTTACGATATGCAGTGCTGTTTTTCTTCCTCATAATGCCACATTCTCTGCTAAAAATTCTCCGTTACCGACCTTTGATCTGTTTTGCGGCAAGCCAGATTTTGGCTCGCTTTACTGATGATGTGCAAAAAATTTGTGACTACCGTCTATCAAATAAGCTGTTTATTAGAACTAGTAATTTGCCATGCTGCAAACGAGAAACTATAGAGGTATACAAGGACAGTATGGCCAGAAGAAACAATATCATAATATTTAAGGTTGAAGAATCAATAGAACAAGATCCAGAAAAGAGAAAAGAAGCAGACCAAATATAGTCAAGGTATTAAGCAAGATAACAAAAGTATACACAGGGGTAGTCAAAAAAGTAACTAGGCTTGGAAAAGGAACGAAAAGAGAGACAAGCCAAGACCTATTAGAGCAATCTTGATGGTGAACAGAGTAAAAGCCAGTCTATGGATAATCTAAGATATTTACCAGGGCGGACGAGACAATAAAGAACTTAAGTATTGTCCATGACAAGACTAAGAAAGAAAGAAATATGGTAAGGAACTAGACGCTCAGAGACTGAGCCTGTATCGCTGACCTGTCAAAATGCTTCTACACCATACATGACTAAAAAAATGTTTCCTTACCAATGGGGTCAAATGTTTAGCTATGTTCTTCATTAGCACCCATGTTTTTTGTCTGATCCTATTGAAATGAATAATTTTTGCAAAGGATCTTCTATACATTTCAGATATGCTGGCGGCCATGTTTTCTCACAGATCGAAAAAAAATTCGGCAAACTAAGAAAAGGACCTTCCATACAACATTCCTGTAAAGTTTGGTTAAATTTGCTTCAGTAGCTTCAGAGGAGATAGTCAATATATGCTTTTCCCATAGGGTTCCATGTAAAAATATGTTCTGCTTTGGCGGCCAGGTTTTTCGCGGATCGAAAAAATTTCGGCACACTAGGTAAAGAACCTTCCATACATCATTCCTGTAAAGTTTGGTTCCATTTGCTTCAATAACTTCAGAGGAGGTAGCAAATATTTGCTTTTCTCATAGGGTCCCATTTTAAACTATGTTCTGCGCTGGCGGCCATGTTTTTTCACGCATCGAAAAAATTTCGGCAAGCTATGTAAAGGACCTTTCATACATCATTTCTGTAAAGTTTGGTTCAATTTGCTTCAGTAACGTCAGAGGAGCTAGCAAATATATGCTTTTCCCATAGGGTCCCATGTTAAACTATGTTCTGCGCTGGCGGCCATATTTTTTCACGGATGATCGAAAACATTTCGGCAAACTAAGTAAAGGACCTTCCATACATCATTCCTGTAAAGTTTGGTTCCATTTGCTTCAGTTACTTCAGAGGAGATAGCAAATATTTGCTTTTCCCATAGGGTCCCATGTTAAACTATGTTCTGCGCTGGCGGCCATATTTTTTCACGGATCGAAAACATTTCGGCAAACTAAGTAAAGGACCTTCCATACATCATTCCTGTAAAGTTTCGTTGAAATTGGTTCAGGTGTTTCAGAGGATATAGCCAAAATGTGAAAAGTTTACAGACGGACGGACGGACGGACGACGGACGGACGAATGGACGGACGGACGACAGACGCCAAGTGATGGCAAAAGCTCACATGGCCTTTAGGCCAGGTGAGCTTAAAATATATCGCAGCCAAAGAGAAAAACAAGAGTGACCAGCCGGGGGACTTCAAGTTTATTTTAAAGGGCCCACCATAGGACCGAAGAGTCTGGAGACTGGTCATTCCGAACCAGATGTAAATTATGTTTTTAATGATGTTAATGTAAATACTTCCAAGGTGATGGATTTTAATAACCTTAACTGCTTTTAAAATAAATACCAATGCAGACAGCTTATCCAACAGTATACACTATACCTCCATATCTTAAATCATTATCAATATATAGACTTAAATATAAACAAAAAAATATCATATTGCCGATAGCCCAGAGAGCATGATGGACACCGGAGTTAATTTTAGTTAGATATATAAAATATAATGATATGAATATACATGTAAGACTCAAATCTGTGTCCTGCCGCAAATCTATGTCCATCCGCTAATCTGTGTCCAATTTTGAGGTCACAATATACAAAATTTGAAAGAAGATCTTACGCCGTCATGGTATGCGCAAATCAATGTCCCTTTGAAAAACCTCAAATCTGTGCTATTTTGAAACATCTCAAATATGTGTCCTTTTTGAATCTCAAATCTGTGTTCTGTGTTCCAAACTGTAATTTATGTCAGGAAAGACGAATCGAAATTGGTGACTTCAAAGATCAACAACATCAATAAAACGTTTATTCATTCAAATACAACCAAAACTCCAATCAAATATGGGTTCTTTTTTACTGTAGTATATTTTACGCCTGGAGGGTTAATTAAATTAATACTGGCAAGGGACAATTAAATTAATACATGGATGTAGCGTTGCTCGACAATTAGCAATGAATTCCGCTCAAACCGGTGCTAGGAGCCGTCTTGAACTTGTTATGAGGTATGAGTAAAGCTCATTGTTGAAGGCCTCATGGCGACTTCAAGATGAAGAACAACAATGAAAGCGTTGTTCCATTGCTTATTATTACCATGTATTTGTAGAGACTTTGTCTCATTTGCATTTACTCCATATCCCTTCATTGTTAAAGTAAAAGATAAAGAACAACAATTCTCTTTTTACCACATAATAAGGTATTATGTGTTGTGTACATTTACTACATGTAACATATACTAATATCCCTACAAGAAAGACGGGTCTAAATAAGTCAAAAATTTGATTTCTTGATCACAAATTTTCTACGTCAATTAAAAATTCATCTTATAATTGATGTGTGAATGCACAAACTGGTAAAACATTTGCATTAACATAGATAGCTTGTAATTTTACGAAAGGATATGGAGTAAATGAACATGAGATCATAACACAATCTTAACTCCAACTGTAACAATTTTAATGAGCTGTATGGCCATTTCGGAAATTAATTCCTCATCAGCGGCACTAGAACCCAAACATAGGAAATCCATAACTTCAAAAATGTTTAAAATGCATAAAACCAAACGAAATCCGAATAATCAGTAATATCAAATATAGCTAAGGACAATGGAGGGAGTTAAACCTTAGGTTTTAGAATTTACATAAATTTAGATAATTAGTAATTGAAGAAAGTGTACACATGAGATATTATCTCATTTAAAAGTACATCATATCTAAGAAAAATAAAGAGCATACATCTTTAACACAGGGAATTGCTTTTTTTCAACTTGGACATTACTGATACCGGCTAATCGGTATTTTTTACCGTTGGACATGTTGTCCTTGACGTTTTCACATACCCTTTCCCTCAAGAAACCAGAAACAAATATAGCCTTTCCTTCATTAATTGCTCGATTTGTACTAAACTGTACAGCCTTGCAAATATTAGGTGTATATATGTTCTGTCGACTCGAACGGATATAACGTAATATTGAGAATTTGTAGAGAACACACTTGTTCTATGAATGAGTTTGTACGTAAATGTTGGCCATGAAGGTGGGGAATTTCACATTTTTAACTTTTTAACAAAATAGTTATGATGGGATATTAAAGGTCTCACGTTTCGAATTTTATACGACTATTTAATCTTATTAAAATTGCCATTGTCTTCGGATGTACTGCTGAGACGTTTATGATATAATTCTCTGTAATATGGACTAACTCCTGCCATAGGTTCAGGTGTATTATGTGCCTAAAATGCAGTTTAAAGCAAAACAAAAATAAAAAACCAAACAAACAAGTAAACAAAAAGCAAACAAGTAAACAAAAAAACCAAAAACAAAACAAAAACAAAACTAGAAGCAAACAAATAAGCAATCAAGCACAAAATGAATAAAATAATTACATGCATTACAATTTCATTTCACTATTTCCCAGATGTCCCCGATTGTTATTATATTATTCCAAAAAGCTCTTGTCTTGTTATTTTTTCAAATTATTTTGATGCATTGTTTTGTAATTGCACACGTCATGATGAGAGATTTTAACAAAGGGATTTAGCCTTCAACTTCTGGCTATTTACAGAAAATTTGAGCGGACATTTTAACTCCAAACTATTGATTTTCGTGAGTAGACTTGAATTCTGACTTTCGATTGTTTATTGTCGACTGATACTTTCAGCATTGTCAAATGGATGACTTATTACACTAATTCGACTTCTTTCCCACAAGCATAACATTCATTGTCCATGCTTTAACATTTTGCTCTTACAATTAAATTATAGGCAAAGGTAAAGCTTACAGTAGGGTCATGATTTGGGTTTAATAGTTAAATAAATAAAAAGATAATTAGAAATTATAATAAATATAAATATCATGAACTTGTGTTGCCCTTAATGTTTTCATTGCATTCAAGCATTTTCTTTGGGGGTGTTATAGGTAATCAAATATTGTACATATTCTTAGATGCATTGTGTTATTTTTATTTTGTAAAGCCTAAATACTATATAATTTATTTGGCCTAGTTATGTAACTCGTTTACATTGACAATTGTCAAGATTCTTACACCTTAGAACATGTAGAATTACTGGAATTTAAATTTGAATATTTAACATATTAGAAATTTCTGGAACAATCTTACATAATCATATTAGTCATGTGATTGTCATTTAATGGAGTCTTCTGGATATCTCTTGTTAAATAATATTCTAGATACATTGTATGTATAAATATAAGGTAGCAGAAAAGAGTGAGGCAGTCAGTTTGGTTAGTTTATACAGGATTATTACGCACATCTTTTGTATTTGAAATCGACATTAGTTATTGTGAATCTTTTATTACTTATTTAGTGAAGATCATAAGGAATATTCATCTGGACATTTATTGGTGGACTTCACTGGATTATTAATTTGGATATTCATTAGTGAACAAAATTGTCAGATAAGTTATATACTGTATATTTTATTTGTAAAATATTTTTTGTCGTATAAAAAAGTTAACTTGAGCCCAAGTTGTTATATTTTGCTGACTTCAATTTACAATAATTTATAGGTTATTTCTATCTCATAACATTAAAAATAACTGATTTTAAGAAATTTGTCAAAAATTTTCGCAGGTAAAATATATACTCCTTCCAACAAATTTACAAAATTAAAAGTGTTAAATACTTTTGACAAATTCGGCAGGAAATACACATGCACATATTTATTCGACGATGGGTCCAAATATGACGCACATCCATTTTACATAAAAACAGAATATAAACCCATATACTCATGCAACTAAATTAGAACTTTCAAATTTGCCTCAAATAAAACGAAAATCAAATGTTTGTGAAAAAAATGAATTTGAAATCACTAAAAAACAACGACGAAATAAGTTTCCGAAAAGCAGATTAAAATTCAACTTTTTGTCTACTAGATAAACAAAATTAAATAAAAGAAGGTTTAAGGCAATTACACGGTCACATACAATATGAGAAAACTTTTCTAAAATGATTTACAGTCCGCCAAAAGTTAAGCATCACCTTACTTTTTGCATGAACATCATTTTTGAAGCTGTATCGAGATGAGAGATTTTGGTTAAAAACACGATGAATGAGATAATTTTGATATCTGGATGTCAAACTTTAATCATGTTTCATATTGTTGTCTTTATGTGAAAAACAACGGCAGTAGAATACCAAAGGAACAAAGCACAAGATAACATAAATCAAAGTCCAGAGACAAGGCAAAAGCAAGAACACCAGAAGACGGAAGACCAAAGACACCACATGCCCACAAAACTCACGAACATTGCATATACAACACAAAAAACTAAAGCACTAACAGTGTGAACTCTCAAAAAAAGAGTGAGATCAGGTGCTCCGGAAGGGTAAGCATGTCCTGCTCTGTATACAGCACCTGTCACACTGTCAGTGGGTCAATCCAGGGTAAAGTCGAAACCGGTAATGTCAAATCCGGGAAGACGTGAATCTAGCTGAAAATGTCAGTTTTCATTTGTGACACTAACATTATGAAATTATGAAATTATGCAAAACCCAATTTAATGACAAAATGTGTTAGCTTTGAACAGTTTAAATAAGTTTCAGTTCAATGCATGAATTCTGATTTATGATCGTCTTGGTCATTGTTGATACTAAGGTAAGACAACAATGAAGATTCCTTAATGTGTTTTAGGCGACAGTTATAGACATAGCAGTAAATATTTGAATACAGGGGGGATAATCCAAATTTACGACATTTTAACTGATATATTTCCCCTAATGTGACGAAATGTCAAAACAAAGCAATTTCCTTGCTGAATTTAGCCATTAAATTAGGATTCTGTCAATGTGAAGACCATTTTAAGAGGAGCGTGAATTTGAAAACTTTCGAGCAACATTTTTTATTATTTTTAAAATTTTAAAATCTGAGTTTTTGTTGTCATTTCAGAACAACACCCCAATACCTGTCTGTTTTCAACCAGAGAAGGCTTTATTGGATTCAGAGACTATCAAAATATCCAAAAAAAATTATTTCCGGTTCGCCAGGTTTCTTCTTTTGACCATTTGTTTGTTTGGATTTCGGTAAAATTTGGTAATTTTTTCAAAGATTTTAATGCTTAGAAAATCATTTTCCATTATTGCGATGCATAACTTTCCCGATTTGTAAGAGTTGTTTAAAAATTGTCAAATTTAGTCGGTTTTGAACAATTTTAGGGAACGTGGAAATTTCTGGAATGATTTTTTCCGAATTTTACGAAAAACAGTCGGTCTTGCTTTGATAAAATTTGGACGCAATCCAAATCCATTAGAAGAATCCATTAAAGCCTAAAATTAACAATTATGGGATGTTGTACTACATTTACCCCATAAGAATGATCTGGTAGCAAAGTTGAACTCACAATGTCCCAAACTGTAGTTATTGCTGAAATTGGAAATCTCATACTGAAGGAATCGTTCTATCTTAGGTTGCGAAAATCGAATTTTCGATTATTTATTCAAAAGTAAGAAAATACCATAACATGCTTCATGTTGAGTCTTATCATCAATCAAATTTTTATACTTAAATCTTTCAACATGTTTGCTTGGTCAAACTTTAAAAGTAAGTGATGCTTAAATTCTGGCGGACTGTATAGATAACTTGAACACTCAGAAGAAATTAGATGTTATTACTAGGAAGTACATAAAAGCCGTGATACATAGCAAAACTATTGGAAGATTTTTTTCCTGTTACTGAAAATACATAAAATTAACAAGGAAACATTAAATGAAATGGAAACGAACGAAGAACTCAGAAATTACTATGTATTACCAGACAGACCCATAGTCTCATTTATGGTACGCCCCAAAACAACCTGTGACATTTTATAGACTATATCCTACTACCTTTAGTACAAAGTCAGAACACATATTTAAAAGATACAAAATAATTATTAAGAGGATTGAGAACACAACTACAGACCAAAATAGTTATTAAAACATTCGACGCCGTAGGAATGTATAGTCAATTCAACTTTCATGAAATCCTGACAGCCGTTTCAAATGCTTTGAAAAAAATTATACCTTGAACTATACAAGATACCGATTCCACCAATGGAAAGTATTTTAGAACAATTAGAAATAATTTTGGATAATACCGAAATGACGGAATCCTATTTTTTGACGAACCAGAAAATAAAATACAGACATTATTCAACACTGCAAATAGATCTAATAAACACTTAAAGATCACACACGAATATTCAATCAGAGAAATTATCCTAGACACCTTGATCTACAAAGGTCAACGATTTGTAAATACGGGTATCTTAGAATAAAACGACGGAATTTTTTCAATACTTAGATAGAACAACTGCTCATCCAAAAACCATGTATTTAAATTATTTATCAAAGGCGAAATCATAAAACACATAAGAAATACACACGATAAAAATGGATTGATTTCACTTATTTTTTTCTTCGAAAGCAATTCAAGGATAAAGAGAAAATAAACCAACAACGAAATACAATAAGTAATTGACCATTCAAAAGATAAAGGTGAAAAACACCACTTATGATTACTACATATAACCCATCATTAGGTCAATTAAAACGTAAAATTCTTAAACACTGACATCTAATTTTGGCAGACAACGATTGCAGACAACTATTTTAAAAAAAACTATGAAAGCATACAAAAGAAATTAAAACTTTCAAGAAATTGTTACAAAAGCAAAAAATAGCTGCCCACTAGTATTTATTTAAAAATTATTAACAAAAATGCAACTCAGCTATTAAACCAAATCCTAAATAAACCAGTGTATGGTCAAACAAAAACTTTGAACTCAATACAAAAAAATACAACAAAATTCAAGATAGCTTGATGAGTTGTATCACTGATGAAGACGGGCCCAAAATACGTCAGAAACATTGGGTTTGAAAAAACTAAATACCGAAGTTACTATGAATTTAAATTCTGCATATGCGCATTTCGACAACTTATGTCTCTTCAGTGCAGATAAAGTATAAACGTTTGGAAGACCATAAACTCAAAGATGTTTAAAAACTGATAGAGAACAAATAACCAATATGATCTAAATGTGGAGCAAAAATCAGCTAAGGACAGAGCTTTGCATGAGGGAGATACTCCTTAGTTTTCAACAAAATTTACAAAATTTAGATATTGTATGGTTCCAAATACAATCGGTTTTCGGGTCAGCACCGAAGTACTGACTACTGGGCTGGTGAATACCCTCGGGGACTAACAGTCCACCAGCAGCGGCATCGACCCAGTGGTAACAAATAACTAAATACCGAAGTTACTGTGAATTTAAATTCTGCATATGCGCATTTCGACAACTTATGTCTCTTCAGTGCAGATAAAATCTAAACGTTTGGAAGACCATAAACTCAAAGGTGTTTAAAAACTGATAGAGAACAAATAACCTATATGATCTAAATGTTTGGGGCAATGGGTGAAAATGTGTGCTTTACTTGAAGCAATTGTGGTAAGACATACCCATACTTATTGCAGCAATCATTATAAAAATGAATTCCACATATAAAGTCACTGTTATATGTGCCTTTAAGACTTCTTTGTCAAGCTTCGTTCAGTATTATACCGTTTAGTGTTGCCCCTTTTTATACTTGGTTAGGGTCATATTCTTAAATGTGTTGAAAATTACAGTCCTCTACAAACAAATTACATATTCATACACATATTTGTCCAGTAGTTATTAGTATTTAGCTCAGATATATCTGGAAAATGTCTGTGTAAATGAAGTCATTTTTGAACTAAGTGACTATTGTGCATGTATATCACAGTATGGGTTTAAGAGAAAAAGTCTTATAACCATTCCAAATAAACACATTTATGACGTCATTTATACAAACACATGAAAAAAACACCCAAAGTTCTGCTTATGCCAGCTTTCATACAGTTACACTATTACATATGCGCATTATTTCTTATATTATCTACGTATTTCAGCTATGGTCTTTTAATGAATGCAACATATGATATACATGACACACTGAAGTGATATTCATTTATTTTAAACTGTTGGTCTTTGTGTTCCATGGGTGTAGAATATTTAGTTTTGAATCTACAAACTAAAACCACAATATTTTTTTGAAGATTTGCAAAGCAGAATTTTTTTTATCTAACAATGCTTTGACAAAATGTTCTTATCAGAAACAGAATATTAAAACAAAACATAACTTCCCACCTCCCTTCGAGTTAAATGGTTGTTCCCTAAACTTTTATGGGTGTAACTTTTTTTTACCTAGCGATTTATAGAAAGTTACCGTTTTACCAAAATTCTAACCCTTTAGAAATACTACGACTCCATTCCGTGTATGGCACTCGGTGAATGCCCTTAGTACTGGATTTGGCTTCCTATTTCGATATTTCTGGTAATGAGTACTTCTTTGTTTACAATTTTTTTATTATGGCTTTCAAATTATTTGATTTTAATGCTGCTGATGAGAGGTTACTCCTTGAAACACGTGTACAGCATAAGTAAATTTACTGTTCATTTTTGAAACTTTGGTATTTTTGTATTTTGGTACATATACAGGCATTTCCAAAGAAATACAAAATGTAGTTGGTTAAACGTTGGTGTATAACGCAACCTACTAGCAATCTTGCTAACCAGTGCACATTTTGAAAAAAGACTAAGATTCATTTTTTTGTCATTACATTTAGAGAACCTCCTAAGGTAAAAACCAAACCTTTTATCAAGTTGTAAAAATGGTTGGATCTGCACTAAACAGACATAAGTTGTCGAAATGGCCATGCAGACACTAAATTCTGATCTAATTCAGTATCCAGTTAGGGGTCTACCATTTCATTTTCAGGGGAGGGATTGGGCGATTTTGCCCAGAAAACTTATTTATTTTCATGAAAATTTCGAACAAATTATTTATTTTCAGCAGAAGTCACATCAAATTATTCATTCACATTTGCAACAAAAAATTTATTCTTCAAATCAACATTAAATTATAATACATTTTCATGACAAGTAGGATCAACAAATTTATTTTCACTGCAACCATGATTAAATTATTTATTTACGAAATCGTCCTGAAAATCAAATGGTCGTCCCCTCAGTGAATTTTTCATTCAGCTGAATTGGCGAATCTTGGGGGTACCGGGTGTTCAAACCCCCTTTTTCTCAAAAATTTTAAAGTTTCATTCATTTTTGTAAAACTGAAAAAAATCGACTGGACCACCCTCCCCCACTTTTTTTTCTAGAAACCCAAACGGAACCCCCTTTTCGAAGGCTGGATCCGCCGGTAGGTTGTCATTGTATTTTAACACTGTATGTTGTATAATAAAATAAACATTCTGCATGCTTTTTTTCCTCAAGGGATTTTCTGCCAATTAGGAAGAGGTTTTTGACAAATACAAAATTGTTTATGTGAACATGCTTCGTCGTTCCATTCACCAGCATAGTACGCATTGGTTTCCATACAATCTTCATCTTTACCATTCGAATGATCAGCATTTGGTTCACCAGGAAACCACATTTTAGTCACGATCGGTTTCTGTGTAGATGCCCAGATCCAATGCCCTTCTGTGACGTCATCTGTACCATCCAACCAGTATTCTCCTACAAAATCAATGTTTTGTACATGCATGTCAAATTATTTACCGCTAATCTAAATAAATCAACTGAAAATAGAATTATTCATTTGCTCTTTTTTATAATCAAAAAGGTCAATATATGAAAATAAACCATTTACGATATTAATTATCAAGTCTCAACTGACCCTATAAAGAACCCGTCAATCATTGGCAATGATCATGTACATAAATGGACCACTTTCCTATTTGTTTATGAATCAAATGATACGGTTGATATTGGGACAATCGACGCAAATTGCGTCACTTATCATTGTGACGTTGAAAAATCTATAGTTGGACGTCACAGTTTTAGGGAAAAATTCTCCAACTGGAAACTCGTCTATTCCCTTTCAAATTGCAATTTCTAAAGTTAACATAGAGATATTTCAACACGTGATATTGAAAAATTATTATCGGAGTAAAAAAACAAAGTAAACACTTTCCTGTGGTTAGTTACTGCTTACTAGAGAAATAAAATAATTACATGTACAGCTTTCTATTATTTCGTACTGTAAAACACCCTTACCTGGCGGTAATTAGTGAAGAAAAGGTAACAGGAAACACTTACAATGGCCGAAAATTACAATCATATGCAACAAACTACCAGGGAACTGCACAAGAAAAACAATAAAATGACAAAAGACCTATACAACGACAACAACTCGAGATAGGTGGACTTGCTACCGGCACTAGTAGGGTTAAACCGGTTTAAGGGTACCAAAACTTCCCTTTTCTCTTTCCCATTTCCCCATAATCTAATATTCATACAATTCTATCATGGCTCCTGTAAATCGTCAACTAGTATAATACTAGTATTCGATAACCATAACTTCGCACATGCGCAAATGATCCGAATAAGATTAAAAAGGGTTACAACCATATTTTTTAATTTTCTTTGTCTTAGTTTGTGAAGGAAATAAATGTTGAGATCATTTTTTAACTTAATCATGCCATTCAGACACGTAAATGTGTATTGTTTTGCTTTCGATTTGGATTTTGAACTTGCATCTATTTGAAAACGTCAGATTGTGTATTGGTGTATTGTGACGCCATAGACACATGTCTTGGATTATAGCCTTTGGTTCGCGTTTTATATTAGTTTAACTGTATGTTAAGGCGTCTGAATAATGAATACGTCTGCCATTACTATTGTTTTATTTTCAACTTGTAACTAAAGATACGCGATGTCAAAAAGTATAGTGGCCACGCCGCGTAAGACAAACTTAATTTATTACTGCCTTTGTAAAAACTTTGGATGGATGAATTCAAATAAGTTAAAGTCTGATCTCTAAGATTCTCACTGAAAACTAAATAAAAAGTTAATTATGAAAACTCAGAATGAAGAGTCCAAATGAAAAGAAATTACACTTTAACCAGTCTATTTAAACATCTGGGCTTCATCAATTTGAAGTATCATCACGATCGTGTAACCCCAATGGAAACAGTTTAACTATAGGTCGAGTTGAAATCTCGGACTCCGTTTTCACTACGACGGATCGAACCAGTTCATCATTACCTCGTATCAACTCTTACACTATCGCTAGCTTTCAAATGATTCGATTACAGTCATTCTGAATTTGCTCAATATCTCCTACATGGATATTTTGTTAATTCTTCCCAGAAATGCGATGCTATTCTCAGAGGGAGGTTAGATGTTCGTGTTTCCACCTCTCTCGAAATTGTGCAAGAAGCTCACGCTGTCTATGCAGATTTCGATTTGCTTTACATGATCGCATGTAACATTGTCTATGTTGGTTTCTGTTTCCGGTAGGGTATCCAATCTTCGTCCATTCTGCAGGTGCGACGGTGTTAGCGGTAATGCATCCTTAACATGGGTGGAAATGTAAGTTATGGCGCGATTATTTAAATTTCCTTCAATTTCAGTCACTATCGTAGTTAACATTTCCAACTTATCACACAATTTTCCATGTGTTGCATGTTTTTATTGCAGGTTTTGTAATTCATATGAGTCTCTCCTAATATCTTCTAAATTAAGGGCTCTTACTCGAATAAACTTCCATTCGGTGCCGGTATTTGCAAGAGTTTGGTGAATACGATTGTTTTGGTTCGATCTTGTAATACGTTCTACGGAGGCTTTGTATGTTGATCCATTATCGGACATCATCACTTTTGATAAGGATCTCCTTACTATATACCGCTAGAATGCTAGTAGAAACGATTCTTCTGATAAATTACTAACAGTCTCTAAGTGCACTGCTCTCGTTGCAGCGCAGGTGAAAAGGCAAATAAACGCTTTGTCAAGTGTTCCAGTTTGTCCTTTCATATAGACAGCTCCTGTGAAGTCAAATCCTGTCAGAGAAAATGGTTACTCATAATTCATTCTGTCCTTCGTAAGCGGTGGTGGACGAAGGACGATATTTTCCTGGACGTTGCCGGACTCCTATTACGAATCTTGCGCTTGCAATAATTGCAGGACGCATGTTATTATAGTCTGATTCTTTAAATGAATTTTCTTTTCCCAATCGTCACTGCCATTTTCTCCTCTGATATTTTCACGGATATCGGGGGCAAGTTTTCCTAGAATCACTGGTATCAGTTACGATCCGAAAATCTCATGACTTTGTCCTTGGGACTCCAATCCTCTGATATAAGCTTCAGCTTTGTCGTGAAACGATCTAAGACTCAAAGCTCTCCGTCGGTACGAGTAACTCCAGTAAGGCTCTCATGTAAGCGTTTGTGACTTTGTGAGTTTTTCCGTAGCGTTTTGTGAGAAGTTCTATAGCTTTGTAATAATTTGCATTTGTCATAGTCAATCCTGTTAGCACATGTGCAGCATCAAATTGTAACAACTACTTCAAATACGATAACTTTTGGACTTCCGTTAGCGTTTATTATGGTGAGTTGTAGATTCGAACGAATCCCAAAAGCATTGCCATTCAAGAATATCCCCATTGAAATTCGCCAGAGATGATTTTGGCAGACGGTGATTTTGACTTGAGGACGAATTGCATGTTGATTGTGACATATGTTGTGTTTGATGAGAAGACGGGACGATTTCTGGCACATATTGGCGGAGTACTGAACTAGCTGATTATCGGTTTCAAATATTTTGCGTATTTGCGGATTTTACTTTTTAAGTCTAAAAGTACAAAAATACCAAAGTTGCATCATGAACAGTAAAGTTTTGTTATGCTGTACACGGCTAAGTAATACTCATCTAGTTCCAATATATAGTCTGTGATTTGATGTCCAAAGCTTCTGGTGCGATTTTCTTCTTTTAAGTCCATCCAGTGACAGTGAAATTTGTCCAGTGTTCACAGTTGATTCTTCATGCTCGTTGATTTCTTCCTCCAGCTTTCTAAGGGTCTTCGTGACGGCTGCCTTGCTTCCGGTCATCAAAGTTTTATGTGGTTCAGATCCATTCTTTAGGTAATCCTTGTCCTTCGGTACCAAATATCTGGGATTATGGTCTTTGGTTCGCGTTGTATATTAGTTTAGCTGTATGCTAAGGCGTCTGAATGATGAATACGTCTGCCTTTACTATTGTTTTTTATTTTCAACTTGTATCTAAAGATACGCGATGTCACAAAGTATAGCGGCCGGGCCGCGTAAGGTGACATTAACTTTAGCGGATTCACAATAACACAGCGAGGGAAACGGGTAATCCGCCTTCTCTTAGGTCACCTCAGAATGGAAAATTCTATTTTCTATCATATTAGAATCGAAATAATCCATGGCAGGTATTTGGTTATTGTCTGGATTAAATTCGAATTTAAAGGACCAGCCCATGGTTAAATTTCCAATAACCATCTACCTGCCATGAATTATTTCTTAAATAGAACCCAATAAGGTAGACTACTAACTCCAAGACCACAATCTTGAAAAGAAAAAATAAGACAAAACGTTATTTAGAAAGACGGGTTAAGGAGTACTCGCCGCTAAAAAAACGGCTAGCTCAAGGAGCCTAGTCTGCTGGTAAAACAATGTTGCACTACGGAATAATAATCAAATTCAAAACATCTCGAAGGGTTGGGTGAAGAATCATCATGGATTTCAGTAGACATCGGCAGTATCATTGAGAGGCCAGTATACATGTAAATTCTTGAGGTCATTGGATCCTTAAGCCAATTTAACGGAATCACGAAGAACATCCGTAAATATCCCCTATCACGTAAAGAATGTAAGTTACGTACCAGTTTTCCTGGATTTTTTTGCAGTTTTGGACATTTTTTAACAACATTTCCGTAAAAACGAGAGTGAGAAATGCCCTCAGTAATCAGCTGTTTGCGAGTCGCATCATATTTAGGTATTAAATGTTCGTATCTTCCCTAAAACTTCTTGAATGTGTTTATCAGTTTATGAAATCTGTAACCTTGTTGTTAAAGTTTGGATTTGATAGTAAGGTTACGTTCATTAAAGTCGTCAAAAGTAGAACAAACGAATCGTACCAATTGAGAAATACCCGTATGCACCACGTATGATGAAGCTACAGGAATATTGCCGTCAAGAAAAGGGAAATTAGTGATAGTGAACTCAAATCATCCCTTTTATCTTAATTTTAGTTTTTTTTTCAATTTTTTCAAGAGTCAACGATGATAGTTAGATCGAGAAAGGGGCAGTATTTAGAATCATTGTTTTCTTTATTAAGTTGCAGTTCTTGCGGGTAAATGAGGTCGTCTAAAAACTAGGGATTGGAAACGGGATAGAGAAAGGGGAGGTTTGGGTACCATAAACCGGTTTAACACTACCGCTGGCTGTTGCCAGTGCCGGTACCAATTCCGGCTATCCCGAGTTCATATCGTTATTTATGTTTGTCTTTTGTCATTTTATTGTTTTTCTTGTGCGATTCCCTGGTTGATTGTGACATGTGAGTGTAATGTTCGGCCATTGTAAGTGTTTCCTGTTATCTTCCCTTCATTAATTGTTAATATTTATTTGTTGTATAAAGTGTAGAAAAATCATAACTGTGAATAGACGAATCTGGTCTTTTTATTGATTTTAGTTTATCTAAAACTTCAATGGATTTTTTTATGCTCCAAAGGTAAATTACATTAGACTTTTTATAAGTTTTTTCACAGCATTTGATAACTAACTTTTTATACGGTTGAATGCACTGGTTAAATGGATGGATAAATTAGTTGTAGAACAGTTATTTGGTACAGAAAATAACCGATGTTTGTAGGGATTTTTGTGAAGCTGGGGAATGTCTTATCTTTAATTTGAACTTAAGGCATTTCTGTATCGTTGTAGTGCTGTTTTGTTATTTTTTCGTCTGACCAATGTCTTAAGTGAGAACCGAACCGTCAGTCTTAACTTAGGAAAACAAGATTTTCCAGCAGCTTGTATTCCCGCTTTGTTAGAAACAAACTTGATTTCATTTATACTTACCGGTTTTTTCTAAAATGGAGACATTTTACATATGGCTCCTGGATAGTTTTTCAGGTAAACGACAATTACATACTTTAAATGTCGGGTTAATAACACGAAATTACTCAAGTAACATCAGGGTTTTTATTGCTAAATCAAGGTTATTGACAAACTTACTTATTTTTTCTAAGTTTTGATAAATTCCGATTTCAAATTCTACTCATGACAGAAAACAAACCATCCACTTCTTCAATTGCCAATGCAAGATTGCATTCCTCTTAGTATAACCTGGGAAAATCTTCTAGAATTTTTATCATCACTGGCTTATTTGTAAAAAGAATAGAAAAGAAAAAGATAGCAAGCATTTAGATTCTATTAATCATGTTTGGTACACTGAAATTAATAAGGACAGACGTCCTACTGATTCGAAAAAGACGTAATACAAATACAAAACTAGCACAACTGTGAGCAAAGCTCAATAATTTACTCTACCCGCTCCCCCATTTGATTACAGAAATTAAAAAAAAACAATCAAATCAAATTTTAAATAGGAGGTGCACAATGGCAATATACACTAAACGTGCCTTGAAAAATTCAGTGAATTTAATTCAATTGACTAGGTGGGGTTGTCACCAAAACGTTTTTACCCCTATTGCGGACGGACGAACAAACACCATGATTACTAAAAAACAACTTATATGGGGGTATAAAAAACTTGTAACAACATAGAGAACTAATGATTTTACACTTACCAGGCATATTCTGTACCATCCCATTAATAAAATCTCTCTCATAGGTCGTTTCCACTCGTGCTAAATGCGACCCATGTGAAAGACAATAGCTCTAAATTTAAAAAACAATAAATATTATTAAACCTATAATCGGGGAAGCTATTAGTGAAAAATATGAAATTTTAAAATTAAAGAAAAATAAGCAATTTTATTACAAACGTCACAGTGGATTCCACCTGCTTTTTCTATTTTGATCACTGCTTTGATATCTGGTTGTTCTGTGTAAACTCGCCCTTTTTATGTATGCACTAACGTTGTTCTTTTTACGCATATTCTCCAGCTAACATGTCATCGGATTTTCAGGTTTCTACTACACAAGATTTTTCAGCTATCACATCATCGGAGTCTCAAGCATCTACATCGAGCACAAGATTTTTCAGCCGCCGCAAAAAAAGAACAATAGCGATGTGAACCTCACAAAAACGGTATTTCTAGGTCAGATGTTTGGAAAGTTGTCGAAATGGCCTTATGCAGAAACTAAATTTACAGTAACTTCGATATGTTTTGTTATTATCTACTCCATATCCTTTCATTGTTTATATCAGGAAGCCTTTAATTTAGGGTTCATCAGGGTTCAGCATTAGTAAATAAGATTAATATAATCATTGAAATAACGATTGTTCCATTAAGATATTAAGGGAATAAATATCCCGTCAAATTCCAACTACCAAAAATCAACAAATTACAGAAACAGGATAACAGTAAACACATACAATGGCCGAAAAACTACAACAACATGCCACAATTCACTAGCCAGGAGACAAACATAAACAACGATAGGAACTCGGGATAGTCGGACTTGGTACCGGTACCAGCAACAGCCAGTGGTAGGGTTAAACCGGATTATGGGTACCCAAACCTCTTCTTTCTCTATCCCGTTTCCCTAGTATAATAAACTTTCGAATAAAACCGAATACAGGTAGACTACTAACTCTATCACCACTATCTTGGTAAAGAAAAGCATATGACAAAACGTTATTTAGAAAAATGGGTCAAAAGGATGCTCGCCGCTAAACTACCGGCTATCTAAAGGAACCTAGTCTGCTGGTAAATCAATGTCGCACTACGGAAGAAAAATCAAACTCAAAACTCCCCGAAGGGTTTGGTAAAGAGTCGTCATGTATTTCAGTAGACATCAGCCAGTATATGTGTAGAGTCTTCTAGTCACTGGAATCCAAAGCCAATTGAACGGATTTGTTAAGGATATCCCGTCGATATCCACTATTACGTAAAGAATGTAAGTTAAGTCCCAGCTTTTCTGCATTTTTTTTATCAGTTTCTGACATTTTGTAACATCATTTCCGTAAAATCGAGGATGAGAAATGCCCTTTAAAATAAGCTGTTTGCGAGTCACGTCATATCTAGATATCAAATGTTCATATCTTCTGTAAAACTTCTGAAAGTATTAAATAATTTAAGAAATCTGTGACCTTGTTGTAAAAGTTTGGTAAACAAGCTTAATGTTGGCAGCTAAAATGAGAAAAGAAAGAAGCTCAAACTACACATATTCAAATCTCAAAATTCGTTTAATATGAAACTTCGGATTTAAGGATTATATAGACATGCTCTGTAGACATGTCTACTGAAATCCATGATGATTCTTTACCAATCCCTTCGGTAAGTTTTGAATTGTGTTTTTCTTCACTAGGGCGACAGATTTACAAGCAAACTTGGCTGATTGAGCTGGTCGGCAGTTTAGTAGCGAGCACTCCTTAACCCATCTTTCTAAACTACGCTTTGTCTTATTCTTTCCTTTTCAAGATTGTGGTTTATCTGCATTGGGGTTTGTTTGCATATTTATCATACTTTAGGGAAACGGGATAGAGAGAAGTTGAGGTATGGATTCCCATAAATCGCTTTAACCCTGCCGCTAGCTCTTGCTAGTGCTGGTACCAAGCTCGGCTATCCCGATTTTCTATTGTTGTCTACGTTTGTCTTTTGTCTTTATTGTTTTCCTTGTGCAGTTCCAAGGAAGATTGTTGCATGTGATTTTTTTTTGTGAGCAATTCCCTGGTAGATTGTGGCATCTGATTGTAATTTTCGGCCATTGTAAGTGTTTTCTGTTAGCATTTCTTTATTTATGTTAACATAAACCCCGTTATAAGTGACACTGGATCTTCTATTTGTGAAGCTTATCCTGTATTGCATAACTCTGAATGTCAGAAATGATATGTCCAAAGTAAAACTCTTAGCAATTGCAGACGAATCACAATTGTTACGAACTCCTGTATAGTATACTATATATAATAACGTAAAATTAGTGTACGAGAAGGAATTGACTGTAATCATAATGACATACATACAGATAGTTTATTTGCAAAAATATATGGCGGTGATTCTTTACTAATTATATCAACAAAAAAATGTATTTTTTCATCAAAAAGACTATAAAAAAATTACACATTTTGTCTGAAATCATACAATTTCCAGTATACATAAGCCAAATCAATTTTACTTTTATTATATAATTTTCAGTATTACATTTAATTTTCTGTACACAAGTGAAAATTGACTTCATCCTCTATACATTAACAATGAAAGAATATGGAGTAAATGCACATGAGACAAAGTCTCTTCATATACATGGTGAA
This sequence comes from Modiolus philippinarum, assembly GCA_002080025.1. Lineage (NCBI taxonomy): Eukaryota > Metazoa > Mollusca > Bivalvia > Mytilida > Modiolidae > Modiolus > Modiolus philippinarum. Next base: position 35,610 of record MJUU01028031.1, read on the forward strand.
ACAAAGCAGTTGAAAAGCGCTTTTATTGTTGTTCTTTATCTTGAGGTCACCGTGAAGCCTTCGACAATGACCTTTGCTCATACCTCATAGTAAGTTCAAGAAGGCACCGGTTTGAGCGGAATTCTTTGCTAATTGTAATATTAAGCAGTTAAGTGTTTTGTTCATTTATGGTTTATAACGAGAAAATATACAATTGTTTGGCCAAACATCAACTATACAAATATCAAAAAGTGTTTTTGTACGTATAACTACCAAAATAATTCTACGAGATAGAATCGCTTTGAAGAACGCGATCATTTGGATTGAGGTATTTAAAGAAAAAAATATTCTTTTGACGTGTTTTGATTTTACATATACTTTTATTATTTCTTATCACTAAATCAATATTGACCATTATCTGAAAGAAATAAAACGTTACTTTACCGATAAACAAGAACCCACAAAACCGGAAATAAAAGTGTCTGCAAATATACAGTTAATCCTGTAAGCATTTTATTTTTGTCTTGTTTTGTCGATGGATGCGTCAACAAACATAAAATTGACTAACAACGTGTTTTTTTAACATTAGCCTTTTATGTGCTTTTACAGAAAATAAGACTTACTGCTGACTCCCTCCAAGTTAAGGTAACAGAATTATGAAATAAATAGCATGAATTTCCAAATCTTATCCATCCGACATAACAGTAACATGCTGCACTTTCTGTCAAAAAAAAAGAAAAAAAAACATCAATAATAAATAAAGAAATGTGGCATTAAATAATTAATGTCATTTAAAGATATAGCATTTAACAAAATTAAATAATAAGCTTCAAGTCTCTCTGAGATATACAAACTACATTGTTCACGTAGGTATATTGTTGGGTAAAATTGTAGGGCCTTTCTTTTGAATAATATGACTTTATCTGTCAATCACCTGTAGAGGTAATTCTCTTCAGATACGAAAGTAATGGTGAGAAATTTACAAACTTTGTGTTAATTTTCTATTTAATATATGTTATTAAGATAAGACAGTAGCATACATATTGTTGCGGTCAAGCTAGTGGCAAAACTTTTAATTTACCGACATTAAGGATGTTCGCTGGTGAAATTTAAAAAAAAAACAAGGGTTTCATTTAAATGTGATTTTTAGCTCTCCTGGCTATGCCAGGGTGAGCTTTTGCCATCACTTGGCGTCCATCGTCCGTCCGTCCGTCCGTCGTAAACTTTTTTTTTCAAAAATCTTCTTCTCTGAAAACACTGGGCCAATTTAATCCAAACTTGGCCTGGGTCATCACCAGGGTATGTAGTTTAAAAAATGTGTTCGGTTAGTCCGAGGACCAAACAACATGGCCGCTGTTACTAAAAATAGAACATAGGGGTAAATTGCTGTTTTTTGGCAAATAACTCAAAAAACCGTTGCAGATATCAAAAATCTGACAAGAGTAAAATTGTTCAGAATGACGAAATCTATCTACCCTGCAATTTTGAAGAAAACCCGTCTCAGAGTTACAGCCCTTTTTCCGTAAAATTTTCAAAATTTATGCATTTTTTATTTTTCATTTCAAAAACTTAACAGATAGAGGTGAAGTGTAAATTGTGTTCACCATATCAAGATCTATATACTCTGAAATTTTGAAGAAAATCCAACAGCCTGTGGTAGTTATTGACTCTTTTGCACCAAAAAAAAATCAATGCCATATGGTTATGGGTTATTTCCCTTTAAACTCTGTTTTCAAATCTTCTTTGGTTTACTTTTCTCTTTTAAGTTTTAGAGAAATTCCCTGCTATCACTTTATTAAAAATAATTATTTGTGACATACTCAAGAGCAAAAAGGTGTTTTTATACAAATTTTTACATTTTTGCAAGAATACTTTCATAATCTATACTTATTTCACAAATTAATAATAATTGTATATAAATGTATATTATGTCATGGTATAAGTTTTTGTTTGCCCACCATGCAAACATCTCTCCTAGATAAATATTGAAGTAGCACCTGCATAACTTTATATCTGACCTGCATGCCATCACTGTGTAAGCGGTCCGTCCATCGTAAACTTTTCATTCATACATCTTCTTCTGTGAAACCGCTGGGCCAATTGGAACCAAACTTGGGCACAATGGTCCTTAGGTGGCCCCTTTTAAAAAAAATGTCTGGCAAGTCCGTATGGTATCCAATATGGCCGCCAGTAGGGAACGCGGTTTCACATTGGACCCTATGGGAAAACATTAAAAGATTTTCTCTGAAACCACTGTGCCAATTGGAACCAAACTTGGTCACAATAGTCCTTCCGTGGTCCCCTTTAAAAATTTTGTCCGGGAAGTCTGCACGTCATCCAAGATGGCCGCCAGTGGGGAACTTTGTCCGAAATTGGACAATATTGCAAAAATCTTCTCTGAAAATACAGCGCCAATTGGAACCAAACTTAGTCACAATGGTCCTTAGGTGGCCCTTTTAAAAATAGTGTTCAGCAAGTCCACATCATATCCAAGATGGCCGCCAGGAGGGAACGTGTTTTTAACATTGGACCCTATAGGGAAACATATTCAAAGATCTTCTCCTCTGAAAGTACATGGCCAATTGGAATCATACTTAGTCACAATGGTCCTTACTTGGTTTCCTTCATAGAATGTGTCTGGCATGTCCACATCCAAGATGGCAGTCAGCGGGGAACATTGTTTAACCTTGGACCCCATGGGATATCATTTAAAGATCTCCTCTAAAAATACTATGCCAATTGGAACCAAAGTGAGGCACAATGATCCTTACATGGCCTTCTTTAAGACAGGTGACAGTCGGTCTACGCCCAATCAAAAATAGCTGCCAGTTTGGAACATAGTTTAATATTGGATCATATAACATCAGCAAACTTCAAAATGAGACCCTTGCACAGTCAATAAACAAATTTGAAAATGAGAACCTTAAACGTTGTGATTATTTTGACTTATTGTGTCAGCCATGACCCAGGTGAGCGATACAGGCTCTTGAGAGCCCCTTGTTTGTTAAAGAATTGAAAAAGAAGAAATTTAAGACAAAAAAAATGATAGGTTACCAGTGTAATTTTTGAGGTATAAGTGTTTAAAAAATAAATAAATAAATAATAAAATGTCAGGAAACTGAACTCCTCTGCATTTCCATATGTTTAACATGATCAATGTTTATAAAATAATGAATCTGAGAAAATATCACCAATTGAATAAAATTTTGTCAGAATTCTGCAAAAGATGTAAAAAATGAAATTATGGGAAAAAATTAGGGGGTCACCAGGCAAAAAATTTTAAGCTTTAAAATGGATGAAACCAGAGAAATCCGAAAAAGTGACAAAAACCATCTAACATCCTTCAGATATACATCCCATGCTATCTACCTTTCATGGAGTCGCCGTCGTGCAAAGACAACATTGTATACATTTGTTGGGTTTCACGTCTGTATATCTACAATGTAGACATTCCACATAGATGAATCTAACACATTGTGGTTACCAGGAAATTAAGCTGTAATTGATTGTCAAACGACTCACAATCTCTTATGTTGTCGTATCAGGGGTGAAATAAAGTCGATACTATAAAAGTTCAGAAATCTATATAAAACCAGGGTACACAAGCCGAGTTACACTTTCGTATATATGACTAAGTTTTAATTGAATCGAATGTACTTTTAAGAGTTCAATATTGTCCAGGAATAAAATATTCCGGAAAAGAGGTATGGCCATTTACCCATGAATTTTATTCCTATGCTTTGCCATTTTCAAAATATGCTCAAATGTAGTCAAAAATCGTGTAAGGTGGTCTCTGGTACATGTACTTCCTAGGAATAAAATTGATAAATGCCAACCTTATATGCGTTCTGACAAATTAGCAGATGAACATGACTGTAAGGGACCGACCATTTAACTTGAAGAGGGGGGGGG
>MJUU01028031.1:39667-66888 GCA_002080025.1 Modiolus philippinarum
TTACAGAGACATGTATAGAAGGACGATTCCCACAAGCAACTTGGAACCACCAACAGACTGATGGATCCAGAACCAACAACCACCTAGAAGGCTGACACAACAAACTGAAGAAGAGAGTAAAGACACCACACCCTAGTATCTACAAGATCAACGAGATATTCCAGAAGGAGCAGGCAGCGAACGAGGTCAAGATGGTACAGTATGCAGCAGGTGGGAAAAGAAGATTACCAGAGAAGAAGTACCGTGACATAGAAGACCGTCTACATCGTTTGAAGAACGAACTAAACACAGGAGTGAAGAACTTTGTAGAGTATGGTGACACAGCATCATATATCCTGAAGCTCGACTAGTGACAAATAGAATAAATAGTGAAATGAACTTTGTGCTTATCCTCGTATTGTGATATTGTTTTTATTTTAATTATTCATTATTAACTACTATTGTGCTAATTATAGAACTATTATTATGCTAATAAATATGCTTATTAAAGAACTATTATTGTGCTAATAGATGTGCTTATTTGTGCTTCATAAATGTGCTTGTAAAAGAAATATATGTGCTCATATTAAAGAACTATTGTGCTTGCATATTTCATTGTTTTGTTTATTAAATATTTTGTATGCCTTTTTATTTGATCTTCTATTCTGATTTGAGTGTTATTTTCTTTATATGTATAATATTATGATTATGAATGAATTATAATGTATGCTTCTGTTGGAATTTTGTTATGTTACATACCATATAAAGTTATATAATAAAACATAGAAATTGTAATTTGAGTTACTTTGTGCCCATTTGAAACTGAAGAATACACAACTTAAAAGAGAACATGCCATTACACATGAAATTTACATTTATGTCAATTTTAATTAAAAAAACTTAAATCTTTAATGTTTATATTGTTGTATAAACACCAGTTTCTCTTGATTAGATGTTTACATAAGTTCCCATTTCGCCTTAGCTGACACAAATATGTACTAAGGCGAAATGGGAATATTTTTTTATATAAAATTTCACAGCTAAGGCGAAATGGGAACAAGCCTTCCTTGACTGTTGCAATATTAAGTCTGAAAGGTAATGATATTCTATGTTTAGAAACTATAATCTCTTTTGAATGATATACATCCTGATGTTTCCTGTTATTTAGTGACATATGATATTCTGCATTATTTTGATGTTAGTGATTACTGTTTTACTATTAGTTTACTATTTAGTTTTTCGAGCGTTTTGAAATCTATCTACACGAGACGTAAATTGTCAAAATGTTTATGATTTCATAATTTTTTCCGTATACTGGTATCATTGCCATTCATCAGATTAAACTGTATTAATAAGTACACTTTGTTTTGACTTATAAAAAATACTTACGAATTGCTGAGAAAAAAAATAGCCAAAAGGTGTTCCACTGCATTATTGTCATTGTTCAACAGTCTCTACAAATTATAGTCCCCAATATTACAATCTTATCTTTGTTGGCCTTTTGCTCTTCCTGTCTTAAATCAAACAATAGAAAAAAAAACGACTTGATGGTACTATTCGAAAGACACCAAGAACAAAAACCAGTTTTTTGTTGCGAGTGTATATACATTTGCCCTTCAAAATGGCAGTAAGTTTAGTTTGATTCTGGAGATCCTATATACAACGAATTTAAAAAAAAATAAAAAATTGTCAAACACTATCATAATGGCTTTCCGGGTATTTGTAGAGACTTTGTCTCATTTGCACTTACTCCGTATCCTCTCAATGTGAATTGAAGAATAGAGTTTGTCTCTCCTTCAGTGAGGTCTCCGTAAAAAGATTACCCGAAAGAGAGATGTATGCTCTTTATTTATTTCATTTAATTTGTACTTGTTCTTGAGAGAATATTTCATTTGAATACACTGTCATACCTTCCAACGTTGGTGAGAACCGAAGAGTCAGTCTAAAACGAATAATCCAAGGACAATGGCAAAATTGAAAAAAAACAATGAAACAAAGACATAATATGAGTACGGTATAAAAAAGAAAGATGAAGACACACATACACATGCAAAAATGAACAACACGGGCTCAGTAAAAAACCATGGGCGGGATCATTTGCACCGGTAGAATAGGCATCTCCTGCTTCTTCCCAGCCGCCTTGTTTAACATGTCAAATCCAGTAGTAGAATCAAATCCTGTAGAGAAAACAAGCTTTAAAGGGATAGATCTATTGTCACCTGTTAAACAGATATCCCATAACGGTCCACAAGATCGTAGTGTCGACCGTAAGACTTCTTCCATGATGAAATTCAAGATATAGGTAACATTTTTGTGAGCAACCGAGCCATATAAAGGAAGTTACTGTATCGACCACATGACCCTGAGTAGCGAATGGGTTTGGAGATGTAAACTCCATATGCCGGCGCTGTTGGAATGTTTCTTCAAAGAAAAGGGAAGTTGACTATTGAAAAGGTTCAGTCATTGCGTTTATCATAGAGCTAAGCTTAACAACTGACTGCAATAATGATTTATGACACCCTCGGGCTAATTAACACCTGGTCAACGTGACAGGTGATGTCTTGACCACTTGTTTATTACATTTTGTTTATTGGGTTGATGTTGAATCATTTTACCAGTAGCGTCTTCCTATTTTTTATGTGTAACACCCTAACAATATACATATGTACCACATTGTATAAAAAACAATTTTAAACACAATTATCGCTAATTTGCTTGATTTTCAATTGTTCCGGAGCGACGATAATTCTATTATCACTGCACTGCGCTGATATGAACATATTATCGTCAATCTCTATGGAATGTTAGCAACCGCGTATTAATATCACGTCGCGTGACGTTTCGTGAAAAAAATAATCCCATCAAAGAAAGCGCTATATTTAACTAAAAATTACATGTTTAACCTAAAAAAAATATTTCAATTGAAAAAGAAACATATATCTGGTATATATCAATAACAAAATTAGCGATAAAAACACTATTAGTAATTTGTTTTGCTCGGATGGATTTCTCAGCTCGTATTGCATCTCGTGCTTCGCACTCGATGCAATACAAGCTGAGAATTCCATATTCGCAAAACAAATTACTAATAGTATATATATCCACTGCAATAGTAATATTTATGCTAGTGGATATTTTATTTAATTAATTTTCATTTGCATTAAAATAACTCAATTTTTATTATTTTTTTTAATTGTTTTTAGCAATAGACCCTTTCACGATAACTGCGGTCCTGAATTTTGCACATGCGCTCATATGCCTTTGAGTGGGTACAATGTAACGTCATAACATATGTGACGTCTTGATTAATTGTCCTAAGACGTCATTTTTGCGGGAACTGTTTGCATTTTCCACTCAAAATCACAGGAACGTCATCGTGAAAGGGTCTTTTGTGTTTACTTCTTTTATTTATGCGTTAAACAGTTCGATTGAAAAAGATCGAATTGCGTACACATACATGTATGTTTCAAAGTTACCTCCCCTAAAAAATGTTCACTTTTTCTGCACATGATTAGAGGCGGTTACGGCTTTAGTGTGACCAGTTGAGATTAACTGCGATCCATTCAAATGCTTTAAAATAATCATGCGATTGATCTCAATGGATTCAAATGAGAATATCGGATGAGATCGATTTTGAACAGAAACGGTTTTTAAATTAAAACAGCAAGCGTTTATTGTAGCATTTTCGTTGTACCATGTATGTGCTAAACATTATAATGTTCAATTCTATTTTTTCAAAACGAAACTACCTATAGTTTTGTAGCCATTTGGACAAGTAGGAACCCCTACACGCTCCGGCATAAAAAAGACAAAGTATTCCGTAACTTTGTGCTTCATCTTAGATTACGTTACAATTCAACATGAGTAGTCACAATTTGTCCATGACTAGATCTTTGGATTGGCTAAGCAACAGGCAGTCCAAATTACCTATCAACCATTGGCAAACGAACATCGAAGCAAAAATGATGAAAACGGGAATTCCAAAAATCCAAAATCACGGCAATTAAGTCATATCAAACCCGAATTGAGACAGCATGACAAAGACAAAACAAATCAACAAAAATGAACAATAACGCCAAAAAACTAAAGCACTAGCAGTGTGAACCCTTATAAAAACTGAGGTATCATCAGTGATAATTTCAACAGTGACTGAACATACCCTTGATGTATAAGTTTTTGAGACAGTAATTTCGCTATGTTGACAAAATCTCTGAACAAACAAAAAGAAGAAATCACACATTTTAGAATCAAGTTAAAAGAAGATGGTAATCTCTATTCCTGGTTTCGAGTACCAAAACTATATGGAATTTTGTACAAGAAAAGATACACAGCAGGTTCTCATATCGAATCCTTACTTAAAAGTGAAACGGGATCATTGGGAAAAGTGCACGTGAAAACAGGAGAGGATGTCCAGCGTGAAGCGGGAACTGCCGAAAAAAGAGGTCGTGAAACGGGAAAAGGCGACCTCTTTAAGAGTCTTCGTAAAATATTTTCCCGCTCTTGAAACAGGACAGTGTAGGAAAAGATTGAGAACCCCATAAATTATGTTTCATTATCAAAACTTTTGATTTTTCTACACTGTATACGTTTAATTCCTATTCAAAGATAGATGAATAGAAAGATAGCAAGGTGGACACAGATACAAACCTTTGGTGGTAAATGAACTTATTTTGTCAAAGACTCCAGCGATATACTTGTGCACTTGTCTTCTTGATCGACAATGTATTTATCGAGTTTGGTTGGTTGATATTTCTGCAGGCAATCAGAATTACAAATGTATTTCCCCTTCTTGCCGATCTGTCTGGCATTCTTATCAAGCCAAATTCAAACTAAATATTCTAAATGGTTAAACACAAAGGAATATTGCTAGGGTTCTTTTTTTTAATTTCGCAATTTCGATAAATTGATGATGTCCTTTCACCAAATTACCCATCTTACAGTAAGTACTTACACACAATCAACTTAAAATATATATATATAGAATAATGAAAGTTTCGTTTCTGATACGATAAATATTGTCGACAGTAATGAGCGAGCTCACTTGTGGGTGAATCTTTAATTGGAGACAATATTTGGAGCATCAGAAACAACACTTCTTTTATTCTGTTTATCGGCAATAAACTAAATTATTTGATAGAACATTTTTTTGAAATTTGAAAATATTCTAGAAATCGAGAAGTTGACTATTGACTAGTTAAACAAATGGTACGATCCCAACGGTTCTTTGTAGCTGTGGAACCGTAGTTCTATAGGTCCTTTCATATTCTTTTTGATTTGGCGGTCTGCAACTATCAATAAATCAGCACGAGGACCAAGCTATGGTTCCACAGCTATGTAGATGTTGATTTGGTGTAATACATTGACGCATTGATTGACAAAGTAAGCTTGGTATATTACATACTCTTTGCCAATATTATCTTTATTGTATTTGTACTGTAGCAAATACTAAAAATCTAAATGGCACCAGGGTGCACAAGCCGAGTTGCAAGTTCATATATTATGTGACCAAGTTCTTGTGGACAATTGAAATTAATTGTCCAGGACCTAAATATTCTTCAATTTTCCACGTACTTTCTTTCCTACCTAATATCCAAATTCTAAGAATTCATAAAGGTCAAATTTCATGTTTTTCAGTTACTGTCAAATATCATAACATTTGAAATTGTACAATTTCAATCAATGCGGTTTTTAAAACATCTGGCAACAAAGACAATACCATTTTTTTAATCAGATGTAAACGTTTTGAGCTATCATTCAGAAACCATATGAGTTTGAAAATTTCAATTTTGGCCTGCTTTCTCCAAAATTAATAGGCTTTTTCTACTTCCAATACCCAACAAAATATTCAAGTTTCATTTCAATGGATGTAGACTTTTTGAGTTATCATCTGGACACTAAATTTTTATGAAATTTTCAATGTATTTTGGGTCACTGTGACCTTGACCTTTGATCTACCTTCTATAAAATCAATAGGATTCCGCAATAATATATCCAAGTTTCATTTCAATTGGATGCAAACTTATTGTGTTATCATCCAGAAACCAAATTTTTATGAAATTTTTAATCTATTTTGGGTCTTTGTGACCTTGACCTTAGACCTACTTTCTCCAAAATCAATAGGATTCCTCCCCTCTAGGTACCTAAAAATATATCAAAGTTTCATTGCAATTGGATGTAAACTTTTTGAGTTATCATCCGGGCACCAATATTTAACACCCGCCTGCATCACTAAACCAATAGCCGAGTTCAACTGCGTTGAAACTCGGCTAAAATATTTGCCCTACGATTTCAAAGACACTACAGAAGCTTATACATCGGCTTCATTGTTTCTCAAAACTGACACAGGCGACTTTAAATCTGAGGAATTTCTACCTCGTGCGTAGCTCTGTCCTAAGCTAATTTTACCTTTTCATTTAGATTCTATTGGTTATTTGTCCTCCTTCAGCTTTTAGACATATTTCAATTAGTTGTCTTCTTAATGTTTTGACTTGATATGCACTTGAGAGAAATAAGCTGTTCAGTTTATTTATTAGAAATTATAGTGCAGTGACCAACTCTTAAAAAGTCGCTTAATTACTGACTTTAATCAACCACCCTACCACACGACTAATTTTTGTTTTTTATTGAAGAGCAACATTACTTGCATTGATTCTGGCCTGTCTTAGAATACAGAACTGGTGCAGTATTGAAATACAGGGACTAAAGGGACACCACCTGATTTTTTTAAAAAATCATTTTCTGTCATTCGAATGACTCTTTTGAAATAAATAATCAAAAAAGGCATTATTTTCTCTCAAAAAAGTCATCGTCAATGACGGTGTTATAGTCTCTAAAACATCGGTAATGATATGATATAGACGATCCAAACTAATAATGTCTTCTACCTAACGACCCCTCTTTTTGTAATGCACCACAATCATGAGTCTTATTTTCTCCATAGAAAAGGCACACATATATATTTTTGGTTAAAATTTTCCAAAGTGTTATAGTTTCTGTACATTTTTGGAAAATTTGAGTATAATATCCTATTGACTTCAAGAACAATAGGATAAAAGACAGAACGTGATTAGTTAAGACAATGTTTCAAACTAATAAGGACTGATGTAAATTTTAACATCTATATATTTGCATTACACAAACAAATTACTGTGTTCACTTTGCCTAATGATCGCTGGTTCATGTTTCTGATAAACTGACAAGCCAACGATTCATATTTATTTTTATCACGATTTTTTTAAAATGTAAACAGATACATGTACCCTGATTAATCTAATCCTGCTTTCTCATAATCAAAATCAGAGTCAAATTTTTGAAAGACCTCCACCTGAATAATCCTTTTTACATGGACCATAAGGTCTTAGTATTAATTAGTAAAACCCATCGGGTTTATGCCATCTGTGTTATAACTGCTATTTATCACAATATATACCCCACTCAGTCCAATGAATACTGCATCTCTTTTGTAAAGCTGGTCCTTGCTTAAAACATATGAATTTTGTCAAAATAATCATCATAATTTCAGCATCGTAATGATAGTAATCGTTGATGGCCACAATACAAGAGCTACATACTAATTCACTGCCAATCAAAATAGCATAACTGGTGCAATAAAAGAAATGACTGAACAAACATAAACAAAAGGCCGTAAAACAGAAATAGGAATAAGTGTTCCCTAGAATTAAGCATCATTTGCATATAATTTGTCGCCTATAGGAAGTCCAAATCCTGAAAGCCGGTACAATGAAAAACTAGGTATATGTAACATATGAAAAAAGGCCCAATGGAAATAATTAAAAATCAGTTGTGACATTGCAAATACATAAGATTTAGCAACTTGATGGTAACGGCTTTAAAAATTTCCGACACTTTATTTCCAGTTTGAGTACTTTGTAGCTGGTTTTTTATTACAACAGAATTAATGATTAAACCAATGATCTTTAGCACAGGATCTAGAACAAGCTATCAACTGCAATATGTATATTCCAATATTAGGAGAAAGATGATCAAAAGACATACCCACGAAATATTTTTTTTTTTATATAATATTAATTTTTTATTCTATTTATTTATCATTAATATCCAGGTCACTAATAATGAAGTCATCAATGAAACTTGCAATACTAAGTATCTAAAGTTCTGTTAATTTTGTTGAAAACGACGGAATATCTCCACCATGCAAAGCTCTACCCTTAGCTGATTTTGGCTTTCCATTTGAGTATATTAGTTCTATCAGTTTTTAAACATCTTTGAGTTTATGGTGTTCAAATTTTTAGATTTTCTGCACTAAAGAGACAAAATTTGTCGAAATGGCCAAATGCAGAAACTTAATTTACAGTAACTTTGGTAATTTGTTATTTGTAACCACTTCATGGATGCCACTACTGGTGGACTGTTAGTCCCCCAGGGTATTCACCAGCCCAGTAGGAAGCACTTCGGCGCTGACCCGAAAACCAATTTTATTTAGAAATATACAATAGGCAAACAAATGTCTGCCTTAAGCCGATGTTGGCTAAATAACTAAATTGTTATTTGTTATCAGTTTTTAAACATAATTTGAGTTTACGGTTTTCCTAATTCCGGTTTTATCTACACCGAAGAGGCATATACAGATACTAAATTTACAGTAACTTCGGTATTTTGTTATTTGTTATCAGGAAAAAACTATGCAACTTTAAATAATAATATAAATTGACTTCGTTTGAATGCAAACATGTCCTGAAAAAAAACAAAAATAAAGAAAGAAATAATATCGTAGCATTGTTCATCCTATTTAATGGTGAACATGGAATCATATATCGTGATTGAGCTGAACAGCAAAAAACAATTTAGACACTATTTGTTTTACATCAGTGTAGCCATTGAAGAAAATTTAGCAATAACAATAAAGAAAAAAGATTCCTTCGGGAAAAAATGAGTATCAATGCTTTTTGTATCAACAAGTCCTGATACAAAGGCAAAATTAATAAGTCAAATCTACAAAAATGTAGACAATTATAATAAGTATTCGGCTTTGCTCAACATGCTCAAATCGAAAATGCTTCAGTTTATCAAAAATACTGTAAACGTTGAAATTTCGCGGGTGTTATTTTCTTGATTTTGTTGGACACGTTTCGCGAGGGGGGTAATATTCGCGCCTAAAGATTTTCGACTCGACAATTTTATCTGTTTTACATATAACAATTCAAAAATAAACTATTCGCGTGGGGGGAAATTTTCGCGGATTTTTTCTTGACACCGAATATACCGAACATTACTCCAAAGCGAAAATTTTCTCGTTTACAGTCATTTCCATTTCTCAATATTGGATTTAAACCAATGCCAGGAGTCTATTGGACTTAGTGAGCTTATGATGCTCTACTAGATTCACAATCTAACTGACAATAAATATTTAAATGTAAAATGTGGCACAAATGAATTAATCACCACTCCATGTCTCTTTAATGTAATTTAAAGAATAAAATTGAAAGTTACCATAAATGAAACAGTGAAGTGACTTTAACAGCAAAAAATAATGGCAAAACCCATATTCAAACAGATAATACCTTTATCATGTTGCATCAAGACTATGGAATACTAATGCAAAAAGAATATTTCTGTTACAAACAAATTAGGAATTGTTTGAAAGCAATGGACTGAATAATATTTTGAACAATATGATGATGATGTTGAAAAGAATGATAAAGATAGTCGTGTTCTTAGTCCTACTTTGTAAAAGCCAAGATGCAGATTGAATTCTGACATGATGACTTAGTCATTTGGTGATACTGTGATAAAGGGATGCACCTTAAGTTCATTACAAAATTGAATCGAACATTTTTTTGTCAGACTAGGCTGCGTTTGCAAATACAGTGTAGTTTTACATTTTTTTTTGCCCTTTTTTATGTTTGTTTTTTAACAATGAACCTGTTTGTAAATAGTTATGGATTTTGAAATAATCTCTATATTATAACTACTCATAATGTTGCCTTTTTCTGTTGTTCCGGAAGACCATATTCAACTCAGATTTTGCAAAAAACATCAAACTATATGCTTGAATTGAAAACTTAAATAAACATTAGTTTATTTTGTCATTTTGAAAACACCTCTGGGCATGGACGTGATACTAGCTAAAAAGGGGGTGTAATTTATATTAAATGATTTTAATAATTTATCTATTAATGATTACAACCAACATATCCTCGGTAATTCTCTTACAGTTGAAGATGATTATTTTAAAAGAAAACAATGAATTGGTTGAGTTTTTACTTCAAGCGAGTAATTTTAATGACAAATATGATTTTTGGGAAATGTTCAAGTTGTGTCCCTTTATCTCGTTTATCTCGACACTGCACCACTTCTGTATTCTAAGACAGGCCTAAATCAATGCGGATTATCATTTTCTTCATATAAAAGCAAAAGTTAGCCGTGTGGTAAGGTGGTTGATTAAAGTTGAAAATTTCCGTTGCTGGTCACTGCACTATTATAACTCAGCCGCAGAGTCCTGCGTAACATGAGTACACAAATATAGATAAATATATATACAAACATATATAAACAGATATTACATAAAAGTGTTCAGTATAGGGTTTGTAAGTCTCGTCATGTGACTCACGAGAAACCACGATAAACAGGCAATTCAAACACTCTTCCCGCCAAAACATGACGTCTGAGCATTATGACGTTCAAATTTTTGTTTGAAACGTCATATATCTGTGTTTGAAATGCAACTTCCGGGTTCAATTTTTGATCCCGGAAGTTCCAAAATTTTACGAGATTTACAGGCCCTATATCATATAATAAAAAGACAATTTACTTGATCTAGTTTAACAACTTTGTTAGATTTTTAACAAAAAGTGATAGTCTATGGGCTGGAATAACCCCCGTGCACCCCCCACTTCCCGACCCCACCCATTTTTAGCTCACCTGGCCGCTCACCTGGCCTAAAAGGCCATGTGAGCTTTTGCCATCACTTTGCGTCCGTCGTCCGTCAACAATTTCAAAACTCTTCTCCTCTGAAACTGCTGAGCTAATTGTAACCAAACTTGATCTGAAGCATCACCAGGGTATGCAGTTTAAAAATTTGTTTTCGATTAGTCCGAAGACCAAACAACATGGCTGCTGTTACTAAAAATAGAACATAGGGGTAAATTGCTGTTTTTTGCAAATAACTCAAAAACCATTACAGATATCAAAAATCTGACACGAGACAAAAGTGATCAGCATAGTAAGATCTACCTGCCCTGAAACTTCGAAGAAAATCCGAAAATCCGTCTTGGAGTTATTGCCCTTTTTCTGTAAAATTTGCAAAATTTGAACTTTATTAATTTTTTATCAGAAAAACTATAAATGATACAAGTCAACTTTATATTGCAAAAATGTTCAACATGTCAAGATCTACCTACCCTGAAATTTTGAAGATAATCCAAAAACCCTTGTAGGAGTTATTGCCCTTTTTTCACGGAATTTTCATAATTTTCATATTTTTCATCTTTTATTTCCAAAACTATAGAAAATGAAGGTTAAGTGTAAATTGATAAAATGTTTGCAATGCTGTGGCGTCTTCAAAGCTGATGTTGAAGATTATTGGTTGACCGCCATTTTCAAAATGGCTGCCAAAAAAAGCGGGAAAATTCAACATTGTCCGATTTAAATGAAATTTGGTTTCCAACTAGATATTGATGTTGCGACTTCAAAACCGGTGTTGAAAATTTTTCGTTGACCACATTTTCAAAATGGCCGCCAAATAGGCGGGAAAATTCAACATTGTCCGATTTCAATGAAATTTGGTTTCCAAAAAGGTATTGATGTAGCAACTTCAAAACTGATGTTAAAAATTGTTCGTTGATCACCATTTTCAAAATGGCCGCCAAAAAAGGCGGGAAAATACAACATTGTCTGTTTTCAATGAAATTTTCAAAATGAGGATGTTGATGTCACTACTGCAAAACCGGTAATGAAAATTGTTTGTTGACTGCCATTTTTAAAATGGCGCCAAAAAGGCAGGAAAATTCAACATTGTCCGATTTTAATGAAATTTGGTTTCCAAATAGATATTGATGTTGTAACTTAAAGATATGGTGTTAAAAATTGTTTGTTGACTGCCATTTACCAAATGATGTCTCGACTTCAAAACTGGTGTCGAAAGTGGTCCTAAGCAAAACAATTTTTGTCAAAAAAACCCAACAAAGAAGTACATTAAAACATGATCAGACTTAAAATAGAGTCCAAGTTAATGGTGGTGTTTGCTCTACCAAAGTTTGAGAAGCTGAAGTTCAACTGTATAATTTACAATGTTAGCTTGATTGTGGCAACTGAAAGCCAGGTGAGCGATATAGGCTCCAGGGAGCCTCTGGTTTTAAGTCCGCATACATCCCCTCTTCAAAATAAAACATATTAACACGAGCATGACCTGCACGCACTGGTGGAATAGGGCCCATTTTTAGATCCACCTACAGAAATTTAGGAAAATTTCGTTTTTCGTTCAAGTTTTTCTTTCAGTTGCTTCAAAATGTTGACCAAATGCTTCCTAGTTATAAAAACGATGCATCAAATTATTGCTCATTGTATAAGCTTTACAAAGAACCCAAATTTTTACAATTTCTATGCCAAATACCTTCAACAGCGCCATTAAACGTACCCCTACCCCTATGAAATATTGAGGAAAATTTAGATATTTTCATTGAAATTGCGTAAGTTTGATGGTCTAAAGTACCCGAAGTGCATCTCGATTCCCAATTCTGAAAATTGTTTTTAGTTTTTCAATCTATTTTCATGAATATAAAACATGTTAACATAATGATAACATATTCTTAATGACCAAAGTTTTATTTTCAAATAGAGCAAATAAATGGATCTTTGAATATTTCCGATTTTGACTAAGTTTTTGCATTCTTTTGCCCAATATTACTTTTTAGCGAATAACTATCATTTAAAGTAGGTATCAAATGAAAGCTTATTATATGGGCTTAACAACTATTACAAATAATGGCCATTCTTATGTAATATAAACATCATACATCAATAAAACTTACCCCTACCCCAACAAATTTACTGTAAAATTGTCAATGTTTTGCCTATGTAAGCATAAAATTAACCAGAACACGCAAAATGTGTGTTGTATATGACAATGCTTCATAAATTATACCATGACTTCGTATTTTAACAGCCATTTGTTGACTTAAACTCAGTATTTTGCCTAAAATTGATGAAAAATGGGATTTTTCAACATTTCAGATTTGCCCAAACTTCACTGTTAAATCGTTATATATGCCAAATCTGGAGGATATATCTGCAGATATGCCAATTAATTCTTCTAAGCGATACATTAGTTGTCTGAAAACATTGTTAAGAAAAACAAGAAGTGTTTGATGTGACTCAAAATACCGAAAATCTTAACCCTACCCCAACAAATTTTCCTTTAAATTGTAAATTTTTTGTCTATGTTCGCAACAAATTAACTCAATGTTGCATAAACTACATCCTGATTTGGTAATTTAACAGCCATTTGTTGACTTAAACTTAACATCGTGTCCGAAATTGATGAAAAATGGGATTTTTCGATATTTCAGATTTGGCCAAAATTCACTGTTAACCCGTTATATATGGCAAATCTGGATGATATATCTGCAGATAAGCCAATTAGTTGTTCTTAGCAATACATGAGTTGTCTTAAAACAGTGTTTAGAATATCAAGGGATGTTTAATGTGACTCTGAATACAGATAATCTTACCCCTACCCCTACCCCAACAAATTTTCCCTACAATTGTCAATTTTTTGTCTAAGTTCGCCTTAAAATAACTACAACATGCAAAATGTGTGTTATATATGACAATGTTGCATGAATTACATCATGATTCGGTATTTTAACAGCCATTTGTTGACTTAAACACAATATTTGGCCCAAACTGATGAAAAATGGGAATTTTCAACATTTCAGATTTATCCGAAGTTCATTGTTAAATCGTAATATATGTCAGATCTGGAGGATTCATCTGGAACTATGCCATTTAATTGTTCTAAGCGAAACATTAGTTGTCTTAAAACACTGTTTAGAAAAACAAGGAGTGTTTAATGTGACTCTAAATACCGAAAAACCTACCCCTACCCCAACAAATTTTCCCTATGATAGTCCTTCTTTACTTTATTCGCATAAAAATAACCAAAACACACAAAATCTGCATTGAACATAACAATGTTGCATAATTTCTATCAAGATTTTTCGTTTTAAGTCCCACTTGTCAGCTTTAACTCAATATTTTGTACAGAACTGATGAAAAATGGGAATTTTCAACATTTCGGTTTTGTCCAAAATTCAATTTTAAATAGTTATATGTGGCAAATCTGGAGGATTTATGTGCAGATATGCTGATTCATTGTTCTAACCGATATATAAGCTATATAAAAACAATGTTTAGAAGAACAAGGAGTGTTCAATCTGACTCTAAATTTTACCCCTACCCCAGGAAAATGATGCTTAAAAATCCCCAGAATATGCATGTCTGTACATTTATATGAACAAAACATACTAATGTTTTACTTTCTAAAACAAAATGCATGTTATATATCGCAATATGCAATTTTAAAGCCAAAATATGGATAAAATTGTATATTTTGGGTGCTTTTCGTGAAAAATGGGATTTTTCAGCATTTTGAAATTTTACAAAATTCAAAGTTTAATTGTTGTATAACTGCCCATAAACCACTCACATGATCTTATTTGTGATGTATGGGAGTCTCTATATATTTTTGTATTTGAAATGATATGTTATTGGACCTTTATACAATGTTTAAGCTTTTCAAGCTGAATAAAATGAAATAAATAGTATGAATATTTGTGGTAAGGGGTTATATGTTTGTAATTTATGAGACTGTAGTTATTCTAAAAATGCTTAAAACATATTTTCTTATGGCTTAGATATACTGAAAGGATATCTAATCAACATTTTTAAGTCATATATCAATTTCATGAAGTATTTGCATTTCAAAGTCAAAACAGCAGAAATTCTGAAAAACGGAAAATTCCCATTTTGCATACAATTTCGAGCAGAAGAATCAAAAAGAGACCTCTTAAAAGGTTTAAATCTACTTAAATGATCTTCTGCATGTCAGCTTTAGTGAAATACACACTAAAAAGCCTAAATATTTCATATTTTCCCTTAATTTTTAGGGGGAGGGGAGCTAATTTTAACATTTCTGAACCTATAAGACGACTGAAACTAAAATGTTTGCACACGATTTGTTGCTAACATATCATAAATCATTACTACATCGGCAATTATTAAATATATATTCAGATTTTTACGACCATAAAGTGAGAAAGTCGAAATTGTGAAAAAATCTATAATTCCGAAAATTCCCATTTTTCAAAAATTTTATACCGAAAATCAATTTTTGTGGACATTAATGGTTTTATTTTCCAACATTGTATTACAACAGACAAGTTGGACATAAAAACTAGATCAAATGACGAGGGTTGTTTTTCTGAAAGGAATTGACAGCCTAAAATTGTCATTTTCGCTATTTTTTGCAGGGGGAGGGGCACACTTTTTGTATCCCCAGATCATAAAAATGGCGTAAAAGGCCCAAACGTGAGTTCATTGTAAAGGATATTAAATTAGCTTTAATTTGGTACCAAATTACTCTACATATTACTTATCATTAAATAATTATGGATCTTAAAAGATGAACTTAGGTTAAAACGAAAATACAAGAATTTTTCGCGGTGTACTATAAAAGTGGCCCTATACTGTCTATGCGTGCAGGTTATGTTCGTGTTAACATGTTTTATTTTGAAGAGGGGATATAGGAGGACTGAAAAAACGGTCTAGATGGGAAGTGGGTGGGGTGCACGGAAAGTGATTTCAGCCCATGGCCTACTAGGAGTTTCTAATCTCTGTATCTACATGTCTCTGGTATTATGTTATTTAAAATTAAAGTTTATGACAAATGTGATGATTTCAAATTTCCTTTCCTATCGTGAATTTGCCATTCCAAAGTAGAATTATCCTTTTTGTCGCTACATACAGTGTATATGTATCTTAGCTAAAATGAAATTCAAAAATTACAATCCCAAAACGACGACTTGAATATATGTATTGATATTTATTGAGAAACTAACCTTTTACAACGGAAGGCGCCAACCACCAGGGTAGAAGCAGAGGCGTATCTTGTTAAAATAAAATACATGTACAGACAAATTACATAACACAAAATCATGTGAAAAGGTAAATCTTTTTTTATTATTTTACTGAACCTTTCGGTGAACCAGAGATTAATCGGACATAACAGTGTGTTTTTAAGACCATTCTGTCAACCAATAATGTTCCATGCGGTGCTCTTTCCATGTGGCTTTTCACATATACAAAACTGTTTTATGTTACATGGTGCGTCATTCCATCTACCATCATACTTTTCGTTTGTTTCCATACAATCTTCTTCATGGTTTGTCAGATGATTAGCGCTTGGCTCTTTTGGTACCCATAGATTATTTGAAATCTTTTTACCCGTGAAAGCCCAGATCCAATATCCTTCTGTCGTTTCATCCGTACCATCTAACCAGTATTCTCCTGCGAAATTGCAATAAATGCCAATAAACAAATGATCTAAAAACTGAAAACTCCCTACTAACACAGTGGGATTTGAACAAACAATGCACTCTCTTTGCGTTTAACACTGTAAACAATATGGCAGCAATTGTACAGTAATGAAATTAGATTTTGTGCCACTGCTTGTATCTATTACCGTTTTAAGTCAAGGAAAGAATCAATAACCAACTCACATTATTACTTTAAAGTTTTTAAGAACAAATACAGGGATATGGAGAAAATGTGCATGGGACAAAATCCCTGTAAATACAAAATGGAACAACGCTTTCAGTGTTGTTCTTCATCTTGAAGTTACTATGCCTTTTCTAAATATGTATGACGTTTCAAGTAAAAATTTGAAGGTCATCATTTTAAGGGAAAGGTTTTCGAATTTCTAATTCGTGAATACACGTTTGGTCGAAGATATTATTTCGATTTAGGCGATATATGTTACTATCGATAGTAGTATACAGAGTCGCTTCAGAGCAATTATATTTAAATTCGTATTTGCAAAGATGCTTATGGTTTCATAACGGGAAAAAAATAATATATATCGCTGAACATCAACTAGAGTTATGTAATTTCAAAATATAACAAACAAGCTTTGGCGAGTTTATTTTATTTGAAATTACATAATGAGAGTTGATATTCAGCGATAAAGAATTTTAAGAGTTGTCAAACCTATTTTTCTTATTATTTTTATTAATAATGTTGTGATTTTTCTGTGCTGAACTGTTGTTCTGTGTTTGTTTGGTTGTGACGTTGCTGTTTTGTTAAAAATAGCAACAACTTTACTAGGTGACGTTAATCACAGCAAACTAAATCTAACGACTGGCCACTAGAAATGTCGGAAAAATAATAGCACATCACGAATGATATGCTTTACCTAACGCCCGGCCAATGAAATTCCCGTGGAAACGAAATCAATTATATCTAACCCCAGCTTCAAACGCTCATTGTGTACCACTAAATAACTATTCAAATAAAGGATTAATCATAAGATAAAGTGACATCCTCTGCACACTTATTTACATTAAGGATTAATGAAGGGAAGATAACAGAAAACACTTACAATGGACGAACATTACAATCACATGTCACAATCAACCAGGGAACTGCACAAGAAAAACAATAAAATGACAAAAGACAAACATAGATAACGATATGAACTCAGGATAGCCGGACTTGGTACCGGCACTGGCAACAGCCTACGGTAGGATTAAAGCGGTTTATGGGTACCCAAACCTCCCCTTTCTCTATCCCGTTTCCCTATAGTATAATAAACATACAAATAAAACCCAATAAAGATAGACCACTAACTCTAAGACTACAATCTTGAAAAGGAACGAATAGACAAAACAAAACATAATTTAAAAAGATGGGTCGAGGAGTGCTCGCCGCTTTTCTGCCGGCTAGCTCAAGGAGCCTAGTCTGCTGGTAAAACACTGTCGCACTATGGAATAATAATCAATTTCAAAACTTCCCGAAGGGTTTGGTAAAGAATCATCATGGATTTCAGTAGACATCGGCAGTATCAGTGAGAGGCCAGTATAATTGTAAAATCTTAAGGTTATTTTAAATATAAGCAATGAAAGGGATATGGAGTAAATGCAAATGAGACAAAGTCTCTACGATTGCATGATGAATTAAGCAAAGGAACAACGCTTTTTATTGTTGTTCTTCATCTTGAAGTCACCATGATGCCTTACCTCTTACCTCATAGCAAGTTCAAGACGGCCCTTAGCACAGGTTTGAAGGGGATTCATTGCTAGATATCGAGCAACACTAATCCATTTCCTTTTTACCCATTGATCCATGGATGCGAGATACTAATATAACATGGATAAAATAACATATATAACATGAATTTCAGATAAATGTGATTTTGTAAGATAATTGGAAAGAAATAATTTAAGCGAAAGAATGATAGGTTACCGATGTCGTATTGGAAATACAATTGTTCAAAAAATTGTGGGGAAATGAAGAGGAAGTCTATCATAAGCAATGTTTGTCCATTAATGAAGTGACAAAATAACTCCAAATTAATAAAGTTTTGTGAATGGTCCAAAAAGTATCAAATGAAATTATGCAAAAAGAAAGGGCCTCAATGGGCAAAAAACATATAGATTTTTAAATGGATATAACCAGAGCATTGAAAGTCTGACATAAAAGCCCAAACATGACTAGTGAACATCTTAACAAACATTTTGATAAAAAAAAAAACTGGTGGTATCGTCCACAGTGGTAGACTCGTCCAATTCCAGGTATAAAAGAGTTTATAAGCAGCTTTTATGTGATTCGTTGTCGAAGATGTACAAACAAGAAGCACCAGCCATTCTGAATAAGACTTGAATTGCAATTGCTTCCCTAAATAAGGATGGATTGTTTTAACCTGGATATGGGATGTTGTCTCCTTGACATTTACCCCATTTCCTTTCTTTTTCATATTTCTAGCATTTCTTTCCTGAGTAAGGGCAAACCGATGTTCAATACTCAGTGGTAATATGCATTGGTTAGTTGTGGAATAAGGGGATATGAGAAACCAATTGTTTTTTGTGTTAACAAAACACGATAGACTGATCCACAATAATAAGATTACAAGTAGCAAAGCAGTGCAAAGAATATGAGAGAAAGCACTGGCAATTCAGACAAGCACTGGCATTAAAGAATAAGCATTGGCTTTTAAAGGCAGTTATACGTTTCTTTAAATACGAGATTATGGCGAGCAGTGCTTATTGGAGTCTTGGCTATAATAATGTCAATCACCTGATATCAAGACCTTTCTTTATCTACAGATATAAAGTAAGTGAGAACCGAACAGTCGATCCAAAACGAATAATCCAAGGACAATGGCAACATCGGAAACAAAAAAGAAACAGAGACACAACATGAGTACGGCACAGAAAAGAAAAATGAAGATGCACATACTCAAAGATGAACAACACGGACCCAATAAAAAACCATGGGTGAGATCAGGTGCACCGGTAGAGTAAGCACCTCCTGCTTCTTGTAAGACATCCGCCGTAATGAATATGTCAAATCCGGTAGAGGAAACAACAACAAAGTATGACTGTGATTGTAAGAGCATTTTGCCAGTTTAATTGATGTTTGTTGACAATCCCGCACCCATGACCAAGGAAGACATGGATGTAGCGTTGATCGACAATTAGCAAAGAATCCCGCTAACACCGGTGCTAGGGGCCGTCTTGAACTTACTATGAGGTATGAGCAAAGCTCATTGTTGAAGGCCTCATGGTGACTTCAAGATGAAGAACAACAATAAAAGCGTTGTCCCTTTGCTTGTTTACTGTGTATTTGTAGAGACTTTGTCTCATGTGCATTTACTCCATATCCTTTTATTCAACATTAAAGGGAAAGATCTGTTGTCATCTGAGAAACAGATATCCCATAGATAACAAGATGGTGATGTCGACCGTAAAACTTCTGGAGGGATGACTTCAAGTTTAGGGTAACATATCCGTGTTGAAGTAGCCTATTTGTGAGCAACCGGGCTCTATCAAGGAAGTCACTGTATCGAACACAGGCTCTTGAATAGCGAATGGGCTGGGAGATGTAAACTCCATAAGCCGGCGCTGTTGGGATGTTACTACAAAGAGAAGGGAAGTTTACTATTGGAAAGGTGAAGTCGTCGCGTTTGTTGTACAGCTTAGTTTGAAGTCTACCTCTGTTGTCAATTTCAAGATGAAGGTCAAGGAACGAGGCTGATGTAGAAGGGTTTGTGCTATCCTTAATTTCGAGCTCTTTTGGATAGATCAGATGAAGAAAATCACCAAAGCGAGGGTTGTTTAGTGACAAAATATCATCTATATAACGGAAGCTAAAATTGAAGAATTGGGCCAGTTTTTATCTTTATTTTGAAGTAACCCCTTCGATGAATTCATACTCATAGGAGAGAAGAACCAGATCTGCTAGGAGAGGCGCACAGTTTGTGCCCATAGGAACTCCGATAGTCTATTGAAAAACATTATAAATTTGGTATTGTCACTGATATATTGGCGTTTTGTTACAGTATAAACCCTGATATAGATAAAATTGAAATAAAGATTGATATTTACAAAAGAATGCTAAACTCGACAAAATAAGTTAAAGTTCACAGTTTTCCATTTGCATTACAAATGCAAGAAATTTTAGAACACCGTTTAATAAATCAAATCATACATTATACAATCAGTCTTGGAACATAGTGTCTGATGTTTTCGTGATTAACAGGTTACAAATAAAAAAAAGTCTATGGGGTCAATTTTCCATCGGGTCATGCTTCCTCGAAAAAAAAAAACACGAATCACCGAAATTTGCATTTTTATCCCAAAAATGTTCGCGCTTTGAAAACAAATCAAATTTCAGTCGTGAACTGATTGAATGGAGCCTTCTAACCCATATTTTCTGTGCATAGGTGTTTCAAGAAACTCTTTTTTTTAAAAAACGTGATTTTTCGAATCTCAAAGATCGCAAATTTTTAAATGTTGAAAATTACAGAAATTTTCATTACGGTTAGTGAATCAATTGTGCAAAATTTCTTGTCGATCGATTATTTGTTATGCTCATGCATTGAGACGAAAATAAAGATACACTATTTGAAATGGATATGGCCCTCAACTTTTTTTGCCGAGTATATAAAACGAAAAAAGCAGAGCTTAAAAAATATGGTGAACTAATAGACAGATGGATAGGATAGCTTCACTTAGAACAGGCAGAATATTTTTGTGGATGCCCCTTTCTTTCCGGTTCAACAAAAAGGCACAAAAAATACTACATAAATAAAATGGGAGAAAAACATAACAGTTACAAAATGTAAAAAATAGTAATGGTGCATCACATGGTATCTCCGCCACATTTAACAAAATATCGAAGTTTCAAGGGCCATAACCCCAAATCCCTAGGAACTCTGGACCCTAAATTCGAACTTGACCTGATTTTTGTGGTGAACAAGTAAAATTCCAAGTTTAAAGACTGTATGTGATTCAGTTCTTAAGTTTTCAGTTGGAAACCTTTCATGGGATGGACGGACAGAAGGACAGACAGACAGACGGAGAGACACACGACTGAGGGTATCATCTAATACCTTTCAACAACATAAATCAAGACAAGAAAAGTTGAAAGTGTTTGTTAATTTACCGTGCATGTTCTGTATCATTCCGTTGATAAAGTACATTTCACTTGTCGATTCAACTTCGGCTAAATGTGATCCATGTGAAAGGCAATAATTCTAAAATCATAAAAATAGATTGTAACATAATAAAGATGCAAATGATAACAAATTGTGTACTTCGATGGTAGTTATCAATAAACAAAATTCTATGAAAAAATATATGTGTCGAATAGTGTAAGTAAAACTTCCTGTGTATTACAAAATGTATATCAAAAATACATGCACAACAGACCCGATAAGCAAAACGTGATATTAGGCACACCAGGTCAAGTAAACGTAAACCAAATAGTCCAACATGTTACAACACGGCAGGTCAGCAAAGCGTCGTAAGACACAACAGGCCAGATAAACGTAATTAGGCTACTTTAATTTCCAATAAAGGGCTACGCCTAGCGCAGCATGATACGACCGCAGCATGTCGAACACTGAAATTTGAACAAGTGTTATTCAAAATGAATGAGGACACAGTAAAGAGCTTGATATAGTAATTAAATGGACACAATTAGAAGTTGACCCATTAATTTGCTGCACAGAAACTAAGGAAATAAAAATTAGCTCTTATAATTCCTTATATATATCGGAAATGGTAAGAGGTATGTCAACAATATACAGAAAGCTTATATCAAGAGGAATCCCATCAAAATCCGATGAAAAATAAAGATTTCTTCACATATTTCGAAAAAGTGCAATTTTGGCCCCTTTGAACCTTTGTAGCTTTTGAACCCTTGACGGATTGCCAAAAATGTTCCGTGTTGGATTGTGTTTCCCTGATTCAGTCGAATGTTATACAGATTTTCCTTACTGGTCTCTTCCTTTGATCGATTCTGACTTTTGTTGTCACTTTTATTTTGAAACGGTAAGAGCTACGCAAAATCCGTTGACATACTGCTGAAAGCTTATATCAAGAAGAATCCAAAGAAAAAAAAATCATCGAAATCCGATGAATAATATAAAATTGAGATGATCTGCAAATTTGCAATTTTGTCCCTATTTGGACCCTCATAGCTCTGAAAAGAAACAAATTATCAAAAATTTGATGGTGCACCTCTATGTTTATTTTCAAAAGGAATCCATTGCAAGAAACTGCATCAAAATTGGATTAAAAATATTTTTTTTTTTTTTTAAATTGCCCCTTTTGGGCCCCATTTATCTTCTGAACCATACATACAACATAAATCCGTTGACATACCACCGATAGGAAATTTATATAAAAATACACTTAAAAAAACCCCATCAAAATCCAATAAATAATCAATATTCTATAGCCAAATATGTGAAAACACCCAATTGTGCCCTTTTTGGTCCCTTTTTTAAAAACAGGAGGGGCCAAAATGTCCAAAACACACTCCAGCCTTTGTTTTGTGGATTGGTCCACTGGAACTTAAGTTATTGACCAAAAACATAAGTGTCTACAGACGACGACGACGACAACGACGGCGCCATATTATTATGCGACCTCAATTTTTTGCAGTCGTCTAAAACATACCACAAATGACACAACAGGCCAGTCAACAAAACGTCATACAATTCAAAATAGTGAACCTTACAATGCACAACAACGGTCCAAACAGGTGAAAATTACAAATTACTGTTGTTTTGATCAATAAGGCAAAACCAAAATAGAAAAGATACCCAGAAGGTTATCTTGATTCATCAGAAACCTCTTGTCGAGCACTGGCCCGCTGAACGAGTAAATCATATCAAGGGTCATTGCATGTGACTGCATTCAATATCGATGATTTTTAAATAAACCAGTATTTACAGAAAGACTGTGCAGAAAATAACCACTGCAGAGGTCGTCATTATTATGATAAGTTAACCTGATTTAGGGATTTTGTGAACACGCAAGGCGATCAAAGGCCACTTTACAGAAAAATGAAAATGGTTATTCAACGTTTATTCCCCGCACACGAATGTGGACGGGCATATAGTGTTACCCTTGTCCATCCCTCCGTCCGTACGTCCGGTTAAGTGTTGCGTTTAAGTATATTTTTCAGAAACTGTAAGGTATAGAACAAGGGTAAGCCATTAGGTCGATCTTTGGTAGTACTATATGGTTCACTAGGCAGTTTGACTCTTTGGAAAACATTTCATTGTTGGGTGACTTTGGTTAAGTTTTACGTTCAAGTCCATTTCTCAACAACTACACATTATCAGACAATAATGTTTCATCAAATTAATTGCCTTGATGAGTACTACCCAAATCAGTGACAATTAGGTGGCTTTGACCTACATTTTACGCTTCAGTGACTTTGGTTAAGTTTTGCGTTGAAGTCTGTTTCTCAACTATGTATTGTATAATCATATTATTTCCCTGTAACATTCGTATATAGGAGAACTACCTATTTCAGCAATATTTGGGTGACCATGACCTACATTTTATGCTTGAATAACTTCGGTTAAAATACAAATTTAGGTCGATTTCTTAACAACTTCACATTATATGTTAATGTTGTTTCATCAATTTAATCATCTTGGTCAGTTCTAGCTGAGGACAGAGGTATGCAGGAGGAAGATGCTCCTTAGTTTTTAACAAAATCTTAAATTTGGATATTGCAAGTTTCGAAATGTAATCGGTTTTCGGGCCAGCACCGAAGTACTGGCTACTGGGTTTGTGAATACCCTCGGGGACTAACAGTCCACTAGCAATGACATCGGCCCAGTGATGATAAATAACAAACTTTTCTTTGTTTGTTACTGACGTTACTGGGTATTTAGTTTCTGCATATACGCATAAATTGTAAAAAAAAAAATGGAATGATTTTTTTAAGTAAAATTACGTGTTTGCACCTCAAAGGAATTGATTGAAGCTGTTTTAAGTATGATTTGACACAATAATTTCATTTGTACTGCAAAGTAACACCTAATACATGCCTTTGAGTACGAGATCTAGTGACCTGAAGTTTACACACATACTGTCCTGTCATTGATACTTCTAATCTTTAATGAAAGTGATGATTCTTGCCAAATCCCTTCGGGAAGTTTAGAGTTTGATTTTTCTTCCGTAGTGCAACAGTGTTCTACCAGCAGTCACTAATCTCATTGAGTTAGCCGGCAGATTAGTGATGAACACTCCTTGATCCATTTTTCAAAATTAGGTATTGTCTTTTTCTCTCCTTTCAAGTTTCAAGGAGTTAGGAGTTTACCTGTATTGGGTATTAATAATATGTTTATTATACTTTATGAAAACGGGTCAGATAAAGGGGAGTTTCGGGTACCCATAAACGGATTTAATAGAAAAAAGAAGGGAAACGGGGAATGTGTCAA
This sequence comes from Modiolus philippinarum, assembly GCA_002080025.1. NCBI lineage: Eukaryota > Metazoa > Mollusca > Bivalvia > Mytilida > Modiolidae > Modiolus > Modiolus philippinarum. Next base: position 64,647 of record MJUU01028031.1, read on the forward strand.
AGAAACAACGACCCAAAGGGAAGTAATAACAACTCAAAGCCACCATAAGATCTTCAATGAACGGTGAGAAAACCCCTCGGAGTCGGTCCCTGAATAAAGAGTAATCAGCGAAATAAACATCATCCTATACCCCTATAGACATAAAGTAAACTAACTAGAAAAAAGACAAGACACACAAAGGCTTAATAAAATTCCTGACTGAAGACAGTCGCAAACCTGCTGCGGCGGGGTTAAACTAGTTTTATTGGGCCCAAACCTTCCCCCTATATCCAATGTGATAAATCAAAAAACAATCGTAACAACAGTAAAATTCAGTTGGTAACAGGATTGTTGAGTCGATTGTGAAAAATGAAACTGAAAGAACTAAATATAAACATATACATGAAATCACGAGAGACTACTAGCAGTTAACTGACATGCCAGCTCCAGATCCATTACCAACTGACAAAGTAAGTTATGTACCCTTAGCATATAGCTTCCACCAAGATCCCTTCCTGTGAGGAGTTTAGCATAATGATTTCTGTCATATACCGGAATACATAACCCTACCACTGGCATTTTCTAGTCCGGCTGTCACGAATTCCTATCGTTATTTACGTTTGTCTTTTGTCTTATTCGTATTTTTCCTGTGTAGATCCCTGGCAGATTGTGGCTTTTAATTGTAATTCTCAGCCATTGAAGATGTTTCCTATAATCCTTTTTAATACATCTATGATCTAACATATTTAGATCTGTATATTTCTGTAAAGCAATTTAGCCGATTATGTTCCATATTGGACACAACTGGATGCATTATAATGATGTCTGAATAGAATAAAAGACTTCTTAGATAGGGACATTTTCTGTGAACTTTATCAAAAATCGTACTGAGAATTTTGTGTTTATTAAGAAAATCAAAGACAGGGCAAAAACAACAAAACAGTAAACAAAGACATGAGACAACCTAAAATATAAACACAACATTAAAAACTTAGAAACGATGCTCAGGATAAAAGGATACGAGAAAGACGTGAGATCTGAATTCGATTGTGAAATTTACCAGGATTGACAAAATTGGTTATTGGAAAGTCAAAAACACAAATTCATGATGCCAGTTCATACGATTATCAGAACTAAAAAACAAAAATTGCAAAGAAAAGATAATAGGAAACATCTAAAATGGCCGAAAATCACAATCACATGCCACAATTCACATGGAAACCACACAAGAAAAATATCAATAAGAAAGACAAAAGTATACAACGATAGGAACTCGGGATAGCCGGACTTGGTACTGACACTAGCAAAAGCCAGGAGTAGGGTTAAACATGTTCATGGGTTCTCAAACGTCCCCTTAACCTATCCCGTTGCCCTATAGTATGATAAACATACAAATAAAACTCAATACAGGTGGACTAGTAACTCAATGACCATTATCTTGAAAAGGGAAAGAAAAAAAAACAAAACGAAATCTTGAAAGAAGGGTCAAGGAGTGCTCATCGCTGCCGGCTAGCTCAAAAAGCTAGTCTGTTGGTAAAACACTGTTGCACAACGGAAGGAAAATCCAACTCAAAACTCCACGAAGGATATGGTGAAGAATCATCACGTATTTCAGTAGACATAGGCAGTATCAGTGAGAGGTCAGTATACTTCCTGGTCATTGGATCCCATAGCCAATTTGCGGATTCATGCAGAATATCCCGCAATATCTCCTTTTGTATAAAGAATTTAAGTTACGTCTCAGTTTTTCTGGATTTTTATCTTTTTTTTGGGGGGGGGGCATTTTTAACAATGTTTCCGTAAAAACAAGAATGAAAAATAGTCAAGCCATCTTTTGATATCAAATGTTCATATCTTCTATAAAACTTCTAAAATGTGTTTAACAATTTGTGAAATCAGTAACCGTGTTGTAAAAGTTTGGATGTGATGGTAAGGTTACGTTCGTTAAAGTTGCCAGGAGTAAAACGGACGCGTGCGAATGGTACCAATTGATATATATATATATATATATATATATATATATAACTTACTTTGTCAGTTGGTGATGGGTCTGGAGCTAGCATGTCAGTTAACTGTTAGTAGTCTCTTGTGATTTCATGTTTTTGTCCGTATATTTAGTTCTTTCAGTCTTATTTTTCACAATTGACTCAGTCCTGTTGCTAACTGAATTTTACTGTTGTTACGATTGTTTTTTTATCACATTGGCTGTAGGGGGAAGGTTTGGATCCAATAAAACTAGTTTAACCCCGCCGCAGCAGGTTTG
>MJUU01028031.1:80682-96687 GCA_002080025.1 Modiolus philippinarum
CAAGCCTTCCTTTTATGCCAAGAAACATTGTGTTAAAATTTCATAAGGATTGGTCAACTGAAACTAAAGTCATTGACCAAAAACAAAAGTGTCTACAGACAACGACGACAACGACAACAACGACGACAACGACGACGACGATGACGACAGCACCATACCATTATACGACCGCAAAAATTTTTGCGGTCGTATAAAAATTAGAATTCCAATTTGTACTGGATTTAATCCAGTATAAGTTGGAATTCAAATTTCTCCTAGGAGATATTGAGATTTCTTAATTTATACTAGTAGGATTCTGGATCCTACTAATTTAAATCAACTGAAACAGTAACAGATAAGTAAAACATAATTAGTAATATATTCCTTCCTTCAAAACTATATTTTGATACTAATCTTACTGATCTGACAAGTGTTTATTTTCCTGGTTTAAATGCAGTAGATCCTGCAAGTCTTGCTGAAATTTCATACATTCAGGTTCAAAAACTCCATCATTAAATGACAACTGTAACAGCCACAGTTTGTAATTGCTCTGGGAAATGCAATATTATGAAATGTTCTTGTTGTAAATCGAAATTTGTGTTCTACAGAATGTCACAGACAAAGTTCAACTAATTTTTGCAACAAATGAACAGTTATATTAAAATTATATTATTTGTCTTTTTATGGTTTTAGTATTTAGTTTTTCATAAATTAAAATGTTGTGAAATACATTCTTCTTTATACATAATCAATATTTTTTTCAGCTTTGAATGTCAGTAATATCCAGAATCCTCCTGAACCAAATGTAGTATTATTCTGTATCATACTAGAAATTTAGTAGGATCTAGAATAGTATATAGAGTAGTATAAATCAGGATATCTCAATTTCTCCTAGGAGAAATTGGAATTCTAATTTGTCACAGTAGAAATTGGAATTCATTCCAATTTGTCATGGATTAAATCCAGTACAAATCAGAATTCTAATTTTTCCTAGTAGAAATTAGAATTCCAATTTGTACTAGGGGGATTCTTGATCCTACTGGATTACAATTTGTACTGTAACATATATATGAACAGTACCTATCTTATCAAAACTAGGGCCTGTTATGTATTGCAAGGGCCTTCATTAATACCAGCTCCTCTATATAAATTCATTTTCACAAGTCACTTTGAAAAGAAATGTGTAAATAACAAAATACCGAAGTAAGTATAGAAAATATTAATCTTTACTAGTTACAATCAAACTTTATTTGCAACAGACCTATAAATAAACAAAATAATTGAATGTTTAGTGTGTTTTCACATAAAATCTGCATCATGATTATTCAACAATAATATTTAACGATAAAAGTTTTCAACAATAAAGGAAATCTTAAACACAACACACATGTGTATGTACATCATTCATTTCACAACCACACTTTAAGAAATCTGAAAGATGTAAAAAAATATTCATTTGTGCCAATAAGTGTTGTAATTTACATAAACAGTTGTGATGTGCAGTCTAGGTGATATAATGCAACTTTCCCATAGTATTGTCAATAATAAGTTGGTGTACAGTATAGGAAATATAGAATCCACAACAGCATCGAGTGAGAAACGACATTTCTACACTAGAGATAGTTAAATTTTCAAATTTTTAAACGCGAGGCTTGCACGAGATACGGTTGTGGATTTTATTTCTCTAATGATTTCAAGGAGATTTTGGACAAAAACATGACCCCCCTTTTCTGATGATCCGAAATAAAGAGAAAATTGAGCGTGACGTCAGCAGGCATGGTCGCCTTTTTTCATGACGTCACAACGGTAAAGTCGGAAAACGGCAAACATATTTGACGTCATAATTGAATTTCATCCAATCACTTGACGAGAACAACATTCTCTCTAGAGAGGAGAACAGTATTTCTCCAACTGTTCAAGAAACGTGAAAACAGGACAGAAATTGGAGAAATGTGAATATGGTACAACAATAGATGTTAATATAGGAATAAAAGTAATTTTGGAGGAGTTTATCGATGTGTAAACGCGGCCGACTCACTCAAAAACTAAATTAAGTCCGAAGGACTTTATGTAGAGTTTGTGAGTGAAAGGCCACGTTTACACATCCATAAACTCCTCCAAAATTACTTTTATTTCTTATAATTCTAATCCTTTGAACTTTGAACAATGTTGTCATTGATTTTTACGTCACCATATACTGCACTATTTAATGTTGTAGTGTATTAATGGGCAAGAAAAGTTCATCGAGAAATAACTTTTTTGTTGTTCATGACGTTGACCAATGAAATTGGACGTTGCATTAGAAATTGGAATTATTAGGCCATAATAAAGTAATTCATAGATTGTCATCCATTTTTCTCAAAACTTGGGGGGATTTTATTTTATATTTTTTATCAAATTTTGCAAAACATGCTGTCATTTTAAAAGAAATTTAACAAAATTGGCAAAAAAATTAAAATAGAATTTTATGAGGCGGGTGAAAAATGGGAAGAGCGGGATGAGAATCAAGGATATTTCTATTGTAGCCATATGGCTTGGCATTATTTTTGTTGTATGTAATATATAACAAAATACCAAAGTTAGACATATTTTGGGATATGGTCTTCCAAATGTTTTGAAAATTAACAAGATGTGTTTTGTGAACACTTATGCCCCCAAGTAGAAGTAAAGAAGAAACATTTAGCAACTTTGAACAATGAATGTCCTTCTGACAATAATTTGTAGAAATAAATTCTGGTATCAACTGAAAAGTTTAATCACATCAAATAATGATTGCAATTGGATGCAAACACAGAAGTCAGCCAAATATAATCCAAGCATTATTTAGAAAACAATTTTCACCCCCCCCCCTTTTGGAACATTTATAGTCAACTTATTGTGTTCTGTCTATCAGTGTTATCAGTACTTTGATTACACCAGGCATCATCAATACTGGTTCCCCAAAAGTGGAGGAATACACAGAAGAGAAGAAATGAAATAATAGATATTTTTAGTAACATCCCTCATCATTAATATATATGATACATAATTATATAAATACCTGTAAAATGAAAGTGAATAAATGAAGAAAATATGCCGAATGATTTAACAAATCTTTTTTACAAAAAAATTCTATAGATATCAAGAAACATTTCATCATAAATGAGTTTAATTTCTATATATATATATATATATATATATATATATATATAAAACAAAACAAAATATAATTTCATTTTTCTGGTGAAATTTTACCGGACAGTCACATACCAAGGTCAAGGTCACTAGGTCCAATATTCTGGTACCAACTGAAAGGTCTCGCCACAAGGAATACACATGCAAACTATGAATGCCCTATCACGTACCATTCAAAAGATATGCTCTCAATGTTAAAGTTTTTATGCAGTTGTTCACAGACCAAGGTCAAGGTCACAAGGTAAACTATTCTGGTTCCAATTAAAAGGCCTTGCCACAAGGAATGCACATGCAAAATATGAAAGCCATATCACTTACCATTCAAAAGATATACCCAATGTTAAAGTTGATTATTTTTTTCAAAAATTCCATCAAATGTCAAGGTCAAGGTCAAGAGGTCCAAAATTTTGGTATCATTTGAAAGGTCTTGCCACAAGGAATACACATGCAAAATATGAGAGCCCTATCACTTACCATTCAAAAGATATGTCCAATGTTAAAGTTTGTTGTGGACAAACAGACAAACAAACAGACATACAGACCAAAAACTATATGCCCCCCCGAATCTTCAATTCACGGGGGCATAAAAATACATGAGTAGCTGAAATGGCATCTCAAGTAATTAAAATTTCAGTAATATTGGTATCATGTTATTTATTACTAACAATTACCAATACTTCTGACTGTATAAACTCACAAATCTTAGAATTTACTACACATCTGATTCACTAACTTTTGTAATATTTTTTTTGCAATTGATTGTGGTATATTTCAAAACATATAATTTTTTTAGATAAGTTATAAATATGGCTACTACTACGATATATTCTCTAGTTTCTATTGCTATTTAATTCATTTTCTCTTAATAATAGATTCAAAAATAATATAAAATTGAATTAAAATGTAATTATTGTGACAATCAATAAATTATGTTTGGTAAAACAGTATTTCCTCAAGTTATATACAAAATTCAGGGAATAATAAGTCACAAAAATCAATAAAAAAAACATTTATACATGTCCTGTGACTCTGTAACAAATCAACTTCAAACTTCACTTTCATATCTCTTTCATTCTCTCTCTCTCTCATGACTAATCAATAAACACATCAGACAAGTTTCATGGCCTAAATCATAATGATCAACATGTACTCTAGAATACTATTTAGAGGGTATAAATGCCTGTTACCGTTAGCTGTGAAACGGTCTTTTTCAGCTACCGTTATCATCTTTATCAATCAAATTTTTACCATGAATCACCAAAAATGCTAGCATGAATCGTGAAAGGGCTGTAAATGTCCTACAGTTAATGTCATATGACTGAAATTTTTACCGTTAACCGTTAAAAGGGTACCCCCATTCACACCCTCTATTAAGAACTTTTTAAATAATTAAGTTTTTCCAAAAATTGTTTTAGTTCATCTTATCAAATATTCAATATATCAGACATGTTATATCTCTTACGTATATCTTCTCAAGCAATCCTTTGATTAATTGTGTTTATTATTAGATCTTTCTGATTTTTTAAAAACTCACAAAGGTTTTCATGACAGTATTTCATGAAAGGATATGGAGTAAATGAACATGAGACCATAACAAATATGTTTACTCCAACTGAAATAATTTTAATGAGCTGTATGGTCTGATATTACTTATTGGAACATTATTTCTATTTACATATTCTACATATATATGATTTTTTGGCTCTTTGGACAGCCATTGAAAACCATTCATTTCACAATCTGTTTCATAACATTTTAACACCTGAAGACTTCCCTTCTAAAGTTTATACCTGTAATACAGTATGTGAATTGAAAAAAAGTACTACTGATCAAGGTTAAAAGATCTAAATTAAGTGCAGTCATTGTCTGTCAAATGATCATTTTGGGGTTAATGCCACTTTCTGACTTTTATTTATTGAAATGGTGAAGGAAAACATTGAATCACCCACCTTGAAGTTTGACTGCAAAATCAAGTGGATTAAATCATGTTTTGTTGCTAATGATTTGTTACAAGAAAATGCAACATACAGTTTTCACTCCTTGTATAATGGACATATCTCTGTTTAAAACAAATCGAGAAATTATTTCTTAACTATAAAAAAATCTACTATAGTGTTAAAATCTGAAAAAATATTTAGATTTTATGTTTGAACTTCACATTACATGGGATTAACAAGTGCCTATAGACCCTTTCACAATAACTGCAGCCCTGGGATTTTGAGTGGAAAATAAAAACAGTTCCTGCAAAAATTATATCATAGGACAATAAATCAAGACGTCACATACATTATGACATTGCATTTAACCCACTCAAATGCATATGAACACATGTGCTAAATTCAGGATTGCAGCTATCAGGAAACGGTCTATTCATTTGTTTTTTTAAGTACTAATCAAAATACTGAAAATGTCTGGAAAGGCAGTGGAAAAAAACCAATTTTCAGAAAAAAATCAAAGAATGGGCAAGCAGGAAGTAATAAATGGGAAGATATGGAACCACTTACATGAAACAACTCAACATTTCAAAGATTAAATCAGTCCCACTTATACAAGCCAAGAGTAGACAAAACAATCTGAAAACCAGGGGACACCTGCAACTTGATGTAGGGCCCTAAATAACTATACAGAAAAAAATCTATACAGCTATACATACTCACATTTAATACTTCTAAGTTTCAATTCAACATTTGAGGAATTAAGAATTATGTGTCAAGGGAACATAGCCGGGTGAAAAAATAAATCTGGTGTATGTTCAAAGGATTTTCACATTATTTAACATTTTAACAACATCAAAGACTTTTTGTGTTCGTTTTTTTAAAATATGACCCAAGAGGCATTCATCACAACACCTAACTAATTTTCATGCAAGGACATTGTGTAATTCACATGAATAGTGAGTGAGTGATATACCAACAATGCAATAGTTCTTGAAACATTGAATTTGGAGGTAGATTAAAATACATATACTTATAATACTCACACAATTGACATCATCTTGATAAAAATACATGTACATATACACACATATCCAATCATCATGTATGTTTAACAAATACAAAATGTACATAAGCATTTTTTTAGCAAATATCTTTAATGTTAATAATCAGGGGCACCATTATATATGCATTCTCTGCGGTTTACTCTTTGAACCTGAATGCAAAGATCTTGCTGTATATACTTAATAGAAAGTACAGCCTAGGACTGCAGAAGTGTCTTCCATTATTGTTTTTAACTCCTGATCTCTGTAGTATGAATTTAATTGTTGGTGCCGTGATTTGTTTGTAAAGTACATATCAGAGTAGACTACATAAATGTGACTATTTCTAACAGTTGATACAATACTGTTAATAACATACTGTGGAAGTACTTTTATTCGTGGACATCAATTTTCGTGGTTTTCATAAACATTACTTTTTCGTGGGTACTTAAATTCGTGGTTTGAAATCCCATACATTAAAACTTTATGGAAAAAATGCATTTCGTTTGGAATTTAGTTTCGTGGTTTAAGCTTACCACGAAATCCACGAAAATTGGAACCCCAAGAACAATAGTACTTTCACAGTATAGCATATGAAGGCATAAGCATTTCAAGTACAATATACACCTTAAACAATTTCAACAGATAGACAGCACTATAAAAAATACAATGAATGAATGTTAACATCTGTTTACAAATAAATGAGTTCAACTTAAATGTTGGAATAAAATTGGCACCATGAGCATGACAATGATAGCACCTTCAGTGTTGGGTTAAAAGCTTTTTAAGGCATGTTTAAAACATACATGCTACATCATAAATATTGATGTAGTGTGCACAAAGTGTGTGATACATAACATACAAGAATTTCTGAAACACTTATAAGGTGTGTTACTCCCCAGGTTCTATTTTTTGTCAGATTCTCAAACTATTTGTTTTCATTCTTTTTTAAATACTTCAAGTTAAGCTGTTCCCCTCTCATTTCCTTTTCAAAATTTAATGTCCGGTACAAGTATATACATGTACATGTATGTATTTGACTTTTTTCTCAAATTTCGGCAAGTGAGAAGTGGAAATAGTAAATGTTTTCAAAACAGTTTCCAGCTTTAAAATATGAAATGCAAGTTGAGAAGTTCACAGCTAACAGTTTGCACCTAAAAAGTACTATTTGACCAAAACATATTAAATATCATTATTCAGAGTAAAAATAGCATACAGATTCTCCTTCTAGTTGAAGTGAGTTAAAAATATTTCTTTCTCTATAGTTACATTTTGATTTTAAACATGTGAGCTTTATTATTACTATAGAGAGAGAAAAAATATTTTTTAAGTTACAACCTAACTGAATGAAAATGTTTTTCTCCCATGAAATGTGTGTAAAACATGAAAAATCTTAAATGGTTGGAAACCTTTCACAGAAATTCAATCAACACTCTTTGGTTAAAAAGTCAATTGCACATTCAACCAACTGCTGAGAATGGGAGAAAAATGTTTACACATTGATTTTAAATTGTTTTAATTACATGTGGTTTTAAGTTTAAATAGATCACATGATTGTACAAGCAATATTTATAGATCTATTATAATTTTCTAGCGCTACGAATCTGTCATTTTCTGTCTATTTTGTTCTCTGAAGAAAGACTTGAAATATTCATAAGAACTGATCATTATAGCACATGCTGGTGCTACTTTTATCAATCTTGGGACTAGACCTGTAAAATATAAATGTAATTGATATGAAGTAGAAACTAGAAATAATTTTCTGAAGCAAATTTTTACAAAACAGACCTCTTGGAGATTTTATTGATCTCACACGTATGGGTTTTGTGTTCTTGTGATCTAATTGGATGTTTCAAACTAAATATTCAATCACCATTTTGTTTTATGAGAATCAGTATAGCACAAGCATTTAACCATTAAGTTTATCTTTTGTCTTTCATTTGTCATTTTCTTTTGCAGGTCCTGTGTGGATTGGGTCCTGTGATTGTAATTTTTTGTCATTGTGGGTGTTTCCTGTAATCATTTCTTAATTGTTTATAAAGACTTATGACTGCTATTTGTTTCAAACAACGAGAATAAAATAGTTGGTGGCATTCTCTTTGCAAGATAACCTCACAATAATACTGTAAATGGATGGGTTATTTTTGTTAATTTTGCTAAGGGCTATTCCTGGAAAATATATGGGGTGTTGGAAGGCACTTGTAATACCTAATATATGGGTGATGGGTATACGAGCAAAATTGAATACTTCGGTACACTAAAATATTATATTAAAACTGTATGGGTGGTGACTGCTGAAAAAAAGTGCCCCCCCCCACCCCATACATTTGTTTCAGGAATAGCCCAATACATGAAGATAAATATGCAAAAATAATTTCTTGATGAAAAATTCTAAGATCTTTTGGGTAACCATTTATGGCTGTTAAACAGACTCAGCAACAGTTATTAACCTATAATTCACAAATTTTACCCCCTCCCCTTCTGAATGAGCCCTTGACAGTATGATACTAAAATTAAGACATGCATGTAATTACACTTTAAAAATGCTAAAGTTTTTCCAGATATCTATTATTATCTATTATTTAAGAGAGAAAAATCTTACATGTAGATTTACCACTGAAGATAAAAAAGTAGCGAGTTTTTTCTTTATTCTAATGTATGGAAGTTCAGTATCGATATGCATCATTATGTTGCTTGGTTTCTGATTTTACCCCCTTAAAAAATTTTAACCATTGATCAAATTTGCTTTTACAATCATTAGTGCATTATAATAGCCCCGCTTTAGCGAGCAGTATAAAGTGATCATGGTGTCCTTCTGTCCGTTTGTCCATCCGTCCGTTTGTCCGTTTGTTTGTCCGTCCGCCTTATGGTACTTACTTTGTGGCGACAATTCCTCCTAGACCACATGATGAAATTCATTGAGACTTTCACAGAATGTTAAGTATACATTGCCCTTATGCATCATCTATTCAAAAATTTGATTTGATCTTTTTTTATTAAAGAAAACAGTTAACATTAAAAATTCATACCTGTAAAAAGAGCATGAAGGCCATGTTCTGCCTGCATCTTCTGCATCAGTTTCCATGTTGATGATGTTGTATTTTTACTTTCTGTAACATATAATAAAATACAAGACACATACATATTACAAATGTCTTCATTTATTACATTCCTTGGGTAAACATGGCAGTTACAGTGTTGTTGTAATTTAACAATGGACTTGGCCTTTACATTTTAATTTAACCCCTGAAGGGGTTAAATTTAAGAATATAAAGGCTCAGTTCATGCTTAAATGACAACAACATTACCTACGATGAATCATTTTGATTGTAATATGACAGCAAATCTAATTTTCCATTCAGAAGCAACCTAAACGAATGTGGATTTCCAGCTTTCATTGCTGTCTGTGTCTGTGATGTTACAATACATTATCTGATGTTTTCAAACAGATGCAGGTTCAACATCCGACCAAAACAATAAACGTTTACATGTCAGGCTTGATTTAGTTGAAAAATGTTCTTAACCTTTATATCCTTTATAAACTAAGACGGACAAAATTGAAAATATGGTTGTTTTGCATGTTTTTACTTTTACATGTATTTCAATCTCATTTGCGCATGTGAAAAGTATGATGTTGTTGAGTATCATACTGGTTGACGATTAATAAGTCATGTAAGAATCTCCGTTCAACATTACATTTTTTTGTCATTTAAGGTTTGTTTAAATTTGAAACTGAAGATACATTTTTGTCAAATCTAAACTCATTTTCACAGAAAACACAACATCACACAGCAACATTTTTATACTCGGGAAGAATTTATAACTTGTATAAAGATGAACCTTGAGTTAAAAGATGTTGAAAGTAATACAGTAAATCTTTCATGGCTCAAACACCATGGATGTCTGGAATCATTTTCTGGTCCCCTTTTTTTAAGTTAAAACATAGTTGGACCTCGATAGCTCAAACATCCCTCGAGAACGAAATGTTTTAGTCAGTCGTTTGGGTATTCGAGCCATCAAAGCTCGACTGTAAGTAATTGGCTCTAAGAAATCACATGAATCCTCCAGTTTAACATATGGTATACAGTGAAATGTTTATACTATAACTAATCCAAGATTCTGATTATCGCAAAATATTCAACAAATGTTCGAATAACGCAGTATATTCACGAATGCGCAGTGAATTACAGCGTTTTTTCGATCATGAGTTGAATATTTTCGATTATCAGAATCAAGGATTAGTTATAGTTTTTATTATAAAGATCTTCATGCATATTTGATGGTTCCATTGATGATTCATTTCATGAACTACGTTTTCAAAATTAATCTGCTCTGACGTTTACTTAACAACAACATTGACAACGTCTATTGTGACGTCACTTCCTAGAGTGAAATTATGGAAAATATTTTCACAGTTAATTATCACTTTTCTTTCACTGGGAAATCTCAATCTTTCACCGCTATCTATATAATAAATATTAAATACATTGTTATCTACATGTATTTATTACATTCTTAGTAGAAATAAAAGCATTTTTGCATGATCAATATGACCGGAAGTAAACTGTCCATATTTTCACACCCCGGGATAATAATAGGTTATTTTATGCTCCTCGTGCATCTCAGACAAAATAAACACTTCCGGTCCATATTGGCCTGGGCAAATAAACGACTTCCGGTCTATATCGGCCTGGCATTTCTAAACGTCGGAAGTATGTAATAAAAAGTTTAATACATGTGCATTTCCATATTGACCTGATTATCATCCCTCGACCCACATTGTCCCTCGACTTCGTCTCGGGCCAATATGGCTGTCTCTTGATGATAACCAGGCCAATATGGAAATGCCCATGTATTAATCTGTATTTATTTCACCATGACCATAATTCTGTTTTCTTTTTCCTAAGACCAGAGATAATGGGTAATATATCATCTACTGTCTGTACACTTGAACATTTCCTCAAGGGTAAACAAATCATGTCTTGTGTTTATTTCATATTATTATGGATTAAATGCCAACAAAGTTTTGAACTTTGAACTTTTGAACTCGCTATTCTCACCTTTTAAAACTTGACCTAGTTCTATCTGTCTGTGTGTCTTTACGACATCAAACGGCAGCGTAATTATTCCAGCAATCTACAAAGAGATACAGAAAATCTATATATTTTTTCAAAGCATAAAATTTTTGGACAAATGCACATTAACCAGAGGCTCACATGAACTTGCATTGCTCAACTGGGTACTGGTCTAACAAGATTTTCCCACATGGTGCAAAATTGGAGTTATTATTGGTACTTAGAGAGGGCTATCCTGTTAACAAACATTGTTAATATCAACTTGACGTATGAAATGCCATTAAAGAATTAGCAATTTACATAACATTTCCCTCTGGTTCCATATTCAACTAAGATCTGCAATTGTAGCCATCCTGAATTTATTAATGGTACAAAAATAATACATTTGTTTGATGACTTTCATGTTATTAAGACTTTTCAATATCAATATGATGTAAGAATTGTTTTCAATAATGATTAATTTTATACAATGATTTTCCAAGAGTCCAGTTTCAAAGTAAAGTCTGTAGTGGCGGCCATCTCGAATTTTTTCAGAGCTCTCCTCTCACATTTGGTAAATCACTTTCATCTAGCAATGGCTAGTTTAGTTAAAATTAACTTGATGCATGAATAAACAATTTAAATGGGACTTCATATTTTCATATAACCAATATATATCTGAAAAATAATTGAAACACTGTATGGGGTAACAGATTTTCTTTAAATTGCAGGGTACAAAGATCTTATATGCTGATTACTTTTATCTTGTTAGTTTTCTGATATCTGCATGAGTTTTTTGAGTTATTTGACTTATTTGCTCACGTCAAGTATATTCGGTATCATATGAAAGGATTTGCCAATAGAAGACACATGCAAAATATGAAAACCCTATTGCTTACCATCAAATAACTATTTGCCCTGAATCTTTCATTATTGGTGGTATGAAAATGTGACAATGTTTTATGAGTAAAATACTCTGATGCAACACAACTATATCTAGCCTATGTGAAAGGATTAAATGCATTAACATGATACTCACAGTACCGGACAGAGCTCCCGCTGTAAAACTTTCCATTAAGGTCATCTGAGATGTTCCCCTAGTTAGTAACACATGGGCTTTCATGCTCTCATATCCTAACCAATAAATTGCTGAAAATAATAATGGATACTACAAGGTCCTAAACATATTAAGAACAGAACCTCAAATTAAAAACAATGGAATTTTCAAACAATGTTGATTAAAATGAACTTAACATGCTTAATTTGGTGTTAAAAAATAACAAAATTCTACGTTAAAATAAAAACTAAATACAGAATGCACATCTGCAATATATACTGAAGCATTTTGGCAAAATTGGTTGAAAAATACAAAGCCATTTTGTTGGAGTTGCAACTAATGGAAGCATTACCCTTAGACTCGAAATTCCAATGATAACATGGAAATCTTTGATAAATTTAATGATAACTGAGGAGCTAGTTTTCTGACTAGAATTGAGTGGGTACATGCAATTGCCTTAAAAAATTATGCCAAGAACAATCAAAAAAAAATTGGGATGTCAAATATTTGGTGGAAAAATGCACATACCAACTCAATCCTAATCAGAAAACTAGTAAAACTGTGAGCAGAGCTCACTGATAAATACTCCCCACTCTCCCACTTGATTCTAGAAAAAAACAAATCATATTGAATTTTAAAATAGTTCGTGCATAATGGCAATATATACTGAACTTCTGTGATAGTTTCATTGAATTTCATTGAATTTCATAACGTAGCCTAGAAAGAGTTGTCACCACAAAATGTGTAACCCTATGGCGGAGAGACGAACAGACCAATGAACAGACACCACGATCACTATCTACCGCTGGGTATAATATCAGCTCTGCAGTTATCATGAAGAGGTTTATTGAAAACAATGAATATACATATTCAAAATAACCTGAGAATGGAACATCTCGTAAAATTGTTGGACCCCATCCTTTCCATAACATCTGTACACCTCCGGATTTGATTGTCTGTCTAACTGCCTTTCCTATTTGTCCATATGTTAACTGTTCCGACTGTAGCTTGGTTCTGACCATCTCTATAGGACTAATGACAGTTACAGCCCATGCTGAAAGGTAAAAAGAAGTTGGTATCAGCATCTACCTCATTTGTGCAGCTATGCTATATATACAAATTAAGGTGAACAAAAAATTCAGAATTCTTGTAAAAATATAAATGATCATTATGGTTGGAAATGAGGCATGCAACATTTAAAACAATTTGAAACTTTAAGAGGTGCATAAAATTAGGAACAAATGTCAATAAGTTGCATGCCCTTCTTTCAAACAATGAAATTTAATTATTACAATAACTACCTATTTAAGTATTACAAGCTGTTTCTATAAACATACATGTAATAAATGTAAAAACTAAAGGGTTGAAGTCTGGATAGACTTTGTGATAAATTCAATGGGAATCTTTCTCTCAATTAACAAGAGAATAAATACATGTTTTAACACTGATCAGGAAATGTGATACATGTATCTCCATAGAAATCTAAAATATCACTCTTCCCAGTCAAGCAAGTGATATATTGATTCCTACCAGGTTTTCTACTGAACATGAGGTATTTAGGAGTCAATATTTACTGGTTTCCCAAATCCAGTACCACTTTTGATCCAGTTTTCACATTTGTTATTTTACAGGATTCTGATTCATGGTAAAAAAAAAATACCTATTCCAAGCTTCTTTTTTTAAACTCCACTAAGACCAACATATAAATTTAATAGCCAAATCCAACCATCAATAATTAACAAACTTTACTGTTTGCAACCTGTTTGTTTTATGGGGTCTTATGCCACTTTCAGCAGTATTGGGTCCGTAAGTCTCCTTCTACTTTCAGTTTCACTATCCAGAAACTTATGACGTCCCTACACAAAATGTACATTGAGTAAATCAATTGATTACACTTCTGGGATATTTTTCTCAATGTCACAAAGTCTGGATAATTAGACTCTATACATTGGGATACTACCATAGGAAGTGTCTGGTTGATAGAGACTACGTGTCTTCAAGAAAATCGCTATTTTATTTAATTTCTACCTAAGTTCAGGTAATGAGAGTCATAATTCATTAATGTAAATTGAAGTTGAATATCAAGGTTAATTTGATCTGTGAATCAAAAACACCATCATTCACCCAAAGTACTACATAAGTAATGGTACCCGGGAACAATGTTTCTTATTCATTCTCATTGGGTCATGTGAGGAGACTTACAGACCCTATTTCAGCTATTTCATGACGGTCAGTTTTAGTGGTGGAGAAGCCTGAGTACCAGGAGAGAACCATCAACCTTGGGCAGGTAACTGACATACATGTCCACGTACTGTTGTAAGTCAAGATCACCTTTTTTGTGACTAACAAAGCGAGGGAGTAAACTCCAATGCAGTGGTGATAGGCTACAGTGATTATACAGGTAAACTAACTACCTAAACCACTCGGCCACCAAGGACCTCTTTTGCAACATCGTCGCATGAGAAATTGAGTGATCTATCTCCAATTTTGAAAAATTTCAGCTGAGGTGCCAAACTAACTTTAAAGTACACGTTCTATCTCCATAAAAAATCACAAGGTCCCATGTGCTGTCATATAAGAGCTATAAACAATAATTAAATGATCTATCTCCAAACTGGATTTGAATTCAGTATTAAACTGTATCAAGTTCTAAACCAATCAATGTTCTTTATTGGTGCCATGTGACAAAAGTTTGCCAATCAGATTAGTATAAACGATTGAGATTAGCTGTGTCCTGTAATTGTTCCTTTAAAGTAATTTTTCATAAGTTATTGAGATTATTTTGCAATGAAAAGGATAGATCAATGTTTCTTTTATATGTATTCAAGCAAAATTATAATCAAAATAACTTAAGGTTTCTATAATTTGGTGTTATAAGGAGATACATCATTTTAATTTTCAAGGAAATGAACTGCAAAACATACAGTTTTTTGCGTATATGATTATCAACATTAATTTAGACAGGAATATTATAAATTTTACATTTTATAACTTAATCTTGAAGTTTGTTTACTTTTGTTAAAGTCAAATATGATTTCAAATATTTACAAAACTCGAGAGACATACCAATCAAACCTATTAAACCCATATATTTGTTAACTGAAAGGGGGGGTCTGATTATTTTATTCTTAGGTTTAAATCACATATATTTTTACAGTCTCTGGGAGAAGTTTGCTACATAACTTCGCAGTAAGCTAAGGTAAACATCATAAGGTGATTCAGCGTCCAAGGTTTTTGTTCAGCAGAGTGAGAAGTAGGTATCTTTCTGAGAAGAAAGTATATATATTCTGTGTAGCTGTTTGCATTAACAATCAAATTTTTTATTTAGTTAGGTTCATGTAGAGCTCTGATGTTGAAACTTTACTCGTTTTTACCTTAATTATTAAAAAAAAAAGCAGTAATGAAGTTTACATATCTTTAAAGTGCATGACGTGTGTACGTAAACTTTGTGTTATGAATTTTATTATCGCTAAATTCTGGGATATTCAGTGTCGTTTGTTTTGTCTTTCCGTCCGTTTATCATGTTTTCTCTTAACAAGCAGTTATTCTAAGATTTTGCATTTATGGTTTTAGTTTTTCAGTAATAAAAAAATGCATAAACTTTGCAGATGCGCAATAAGTTTCCGATTCTTGATATTGGTCTTGCTTCAAACAGGAAGACACAAGATCCTCTTTATAAGCACCTGGCATGCGTCACGAACTCCTATTTTTTATTTAGATTTCAGTGAATTCTTGTGTAGAATTGTTGCATGTATACCGTAGAT